>CAKALG010027003.1:8339-22133 GCA_916700815.1 Helicolenus hilgendorfi | reverse complement strand
TGTCCGCGGTGGGATGGTCGTTGCTATTGTCTCTTTACAACGTTGATACAACAATCTTCTCTCCGTCTCTGAGTTGTTTTCCCAAGTCGCTCCACACAAGACAGATCCTTTCTAGCCATAACCTGATTTCTTTGCAGGGCCTAGGTTTTGTTTCAGAACTGTGTGTGTGTGTGTGTGTGTGTATGTGTGTGATTAGGTGACTTAGATAAGCTGCAGTGCATACAGCATTGAGCATGTATTAAAAGACACAATAACAAGCAAAAGGAAATCCCATCTGCATCTGTTTTCAGCTTTATTGCCCAGCTGACCTCCAGCAAACGACACCGTCGTGGCTGGCTGACATGTTTCTGACCTCACAGTGGGAGAGGATGTAGATGAGCAAAAGGAAGAAGAGGGAACAGAGCCACCGCCCACTCTCAGGTTTCCACTGAGCTCCTAGGGCTGTTATCAAATGTCAAATGTCCATCAGAACAACTCTGTCTACTTTTGGTTTGGTTTTATGGGTGAAAGGTCAAGCTGAGTTCTAAGTATTTTCTGTTCCTCGAAGAAACAACGTGAGCATGAGCGAGCACGTAGGTGGATGCACGTCTGAGCTTGTCGGTAGATGCATGTCTAAGGATGATTTTAAAAAAGATCTAAAAAAAGAATCACAAAACAAAACGGATTTGCTTAAAGGCCATGTGATGGCATTTATAATATTTAGTTCACCAGACAATGAACATGACAGTCCAGTTACTTGAACCATATATTTGAAAATGAAAACAAAGGTAAACATTAAATATACTCACTTGTTCTTTTAAAAATATGTGTTCAGATCATTTTGTTTTGTTGTATATTTTACAGTCATGGACCAAATAAAAGGGGTGTCCAATACCATGATTTTAGTCAAAGTGTCGTAACGTTGCCAATACAAAGCCTTTAATTGTATGCTTTGGATGTTGAAACAATACAAACTTTCACCTTGTGTTGCACTCTGGATGAAAATACCTTGAGAACCTTTCTGCAAACTTGACTGTGTGATGTCTGCTGTTGTGGATTAAACATTTGCTGCTTGGTGGTTTTCTCTCCAAAATACACTGGACTCATCTCCAGGAGATGGTGGGATACTATTCCCCGTGGATCTTTGATGGAAATTGATCTTGGCACATGTATGAAAGACTTGCTAAAGAGGTACGTCATTTACACACACACACACGTTCACTTTCTGTCTGTGAGAACATGCCCTCCGCTGTCCATGTGATCGCGGTTGTAGGCCTGGGAACAAATGAGGCGTCTGCCTGAGCTGTGGTTGCTCCTAAGCAACCGTATCAAAGTAAACTGAAACACACTGGCACTTGGATACCGACTAAGCATGTCAACAATTTATTTCAGTGGTGGTTTCTAGACCATTTCAAATGGGGTGGAGTGTGGGGGCCCTTCTGGGTCCACATGCAATTTTAGGGGGACCAAAAATATTAAGCACAACTATTACATTTCTGAGGAGGTAAAGCGGTCGTCCACTAATCGGAAGGTCGGTGGTTCGATACCTGGCCCCTGCAGTCTACGTGTCGAAGTGTCCTTGGGTAAGATACTGAACCCCACGTTGCTGTGCTTGTATATGCTTATCGCTTCTGAGGAACAGGTGGCACCTTGTACTGTGGCCTCTGCCACCAGTGTATGAATGAGTGTATGAATGGGTGAATGCTGACTTGTGTTGTAAAGTGCTTTGAGTGGTCGGTAAGACTAGAAAAGAGCTATATAAATGCAGTCCATTTACTACCCCTATAGGTTTGGTTCTACAAAAGACTGATGATTCACATGTAACAATAAACACAATAATACTCATTCAGTGCTAACGTACTTTTATCACTGCTATGGATAATTACTAAGGCTGTCAATCGATTAAAATATTTAATCGCGATTATTCGCAAATTAGTCGCACATTTTTTTATCTGTTCAAAATGTACCTTAAAGGGAGATTTGTCAAGTATTTAATACTCTTATCAACATGGGAGTGGACAAATGTGCTTTCTTTATTCAAATGTATATATATATTTATGTTTTGAAATCAATTATCAACACAAAACAATAACAAATATTGTCCAGAAAGGACTGCATTTAGCAAAATATATGCTCAAATCATAACATGGCAAACTCAGGTCGAACAGGCAACAACAGCTGTCAGTGTGTCAGTGTGCTGACTTGACTATGACTTGCCCCAAACTGCATGTGATTATCATAAAGTGGGCATGTCTGTAAAGGGGAGACTCGTGGGTACCCATAGAATCCATTTTCATTCATATATCTAGAGGTCAGAGGTCAAGAGACCCCTTTGAAAATGACCATGGCAGTTTTTCCACGCCAAAAATTTGCGCAAATTTTAAGCGATAGGCACCAATGGATTCCTTAGGTTTTCTAGTTTCATATGTTACCAGTATCTTCACTCTAGCTTTAAAACTGAGCCTGCTACAACCTAAAAAGCGCAATTTGCGTTAATGCGTTAAATAAATTAGTGGTATTAAAACCAATTTACATTAATGCGTTATTATGGCATTAACTTTGACAGCCCTAATAGTGATCACAATTGGGGGGACAAATGTGGGGTGAAAAATGTCCGAAAATATTTCCCACCCTTTTGCAAATGGCATCACCTGATGTATCCAGAAGTTAGATTCCACAAAAAAGTTTGCTTCGAAGCACGGCACTCTTCCTGGGGGCTTAGTTTCCAGTCTATATGCTAAGCTAAGCTTACCACCTCCTGGCTGTAGCTTCATATTTATTGTACAGTCATGAGAGTGGTATCAATCTGAACATCTAACTGTCAGCAAGAAAGAAAACAATTGATTTCCCAAAATGTTGAACTATTACCTTAAATGGTGTGAAGGCCAACTCTGAAATCAGAGAAAAATCTATGTGGAGTGATGAAGTCTGAAGCGCATGGTTATAGTCCAAAACAGGCTGTCAACAGAGTACTCTGAGTGTCTCTGGAAATGTAAGAATGTACAGAGATGTAGAGCTATCTGCAGGAGCTCTGCACTACATGTCGACATCCAAATCAATGCATAGAACCAGCAGGTGTAACTTATTGAGTTGTTTTCAGTGTTGTAAACGAAAAAGGTGTGAAAGGTTTAGATTCTTGAAAACCCCCCCTTTAATGATCTGAGTGGAAGAACATTACTCATTCTCTTTTCCCACCCAAGTTTCCCAAGCTGATTTGGACCAATACTGTTTCTTTGGGAAAGAATTTGATCTCAATGGGAGTTCCTTTGTTTTGCCAAGGTTTTAATGGTTTCACAGTTTTAGATTAGCCCTATTTGGGATGTCAGCTTTGACAAATTACTCTCAGGATTTTTCCAATGTCAAATATCACCCCACTGCGAACCGGCATGTCCAGAATCCCTGCCTGGGCACACCCCTCACTTTGTTTCCCCACCCTGTCACTGTATCACGCTAAACAATTTGGCACTCACTCAAAGAAATAGATGAATTAAGTGTAGGCGGAGAGCTAATATATATATATACTCTCGTTGGATCTTTGTATTACCACCTCAGATCTGAGGGGGAAGTAGCAGCTTCACAGAATCCAGCCAAGAAGTTCAAAGTTGAAGCACACACAGTTCTCCTCTTCCCTGCAGGAACTGTGGTCTCCTCCAGCTGTGTTGCTGTGATTGAGGGCTGGGTGCGCTGCAAGTGCATCCAACAGCGTTACAGACAGAAGAGCACTCCCTTCAAACTTGTCTCGGGGGGAACTGCGGAGGATTTGGCTAGGTGTGTAACCCATCACACACCCTGCTGACAGGCCGGTCCTTTCCAGCTTCCACGGCTGCACATCACACAGATGCTCTATGTGTGTGTCTGTGAAGAGATCTTGTTGCTTCTGCTTATCAACATAGCACAACTTTATGATTCATATCCAGGACAAGTTTGTTTTTTTATCTACTTTGGCAGATATGCTTTTGTCTGACTTTGAGTAGTGTAAAACTTCACATTCATTTCCACATCAGTTTGGACTGATTAGTCAGGGGCGGGTCTAGAAAATTTCTGATAGGGTGGCCAGGCTGGGGCACAGACTCAGCGAAGGGTGGCACATTTAAATAAAATGTAAAAAATAAACCAGTAAAAAATTAGATTCACGGTAATGATAAACTGCAAACACAAGAGGTCCTTGAGCATACAGTCATCAATGAGCACAAAAAATTTAGGTTGATGGGTCCAGCAGTATGCGAGATTAGCCTTGGACGGACACAGAGATGCACACACGCGACCAAACACATAATCTCCTGGCGGAACTAGGTAAATTACTCAGGCAGCAGTGGAGTGGAGGGTAAACATACTTGAGCTCTGTCAGCTTTTTCATTGTGTAGTGCTGACTGTTGTGGATGAGTAGTATCTCATACTGAGTTGCAGAGTGCATTAGAAGTTGAAAAAGGAAGGAGTGCCATGGCTGAAAAAAAAAATCACAAACGTGTGTACACAGGTTTCTAAATTACATGCATGCAGGACTGTCAACTTGTGTGCACAAATTGATAGGTATCAGGCTGTATTACTGTCTACCACAGTGTATCATTTAATAATACCACTGGGGGGCGCTTATGTTGTAAATCTTCAAATTCCACACATGGTGGCTTTAAACTAGGGCATATTTCGGCCAGAGGATCACATTGTGATTTAACCGTGCTCCTTCTTAGCTTTATCCTGCAGGGACTGAGTTCCATAAGGTGAATGTGTGTGTAGGGCTGCAGCTATTAATCATTTCATTGTTGATTAATCGGTAACACTTTACCTTTAATAAGGTACACAAAAATGTGATAATTTACTGGATAAACGAATGAGGATCTAACTGCTAGTGAACCATTAGTTCAATGAGTAACTCCCAATCAAATTTAGTTTAGTAGGTAATGATTAGTCAGTGATTAGTGGACACAATGAAAAGCTGACAGAACTCAAGTGTTTTCCCTCCACTCCACTGCTGCCTGAGTAATTTACCCACGCCAGAAGATTATGTATTTGGTTGTGTGTGTGTGTATGTGTGTGTGCATCTCTGTCTGTCCACAGGTAATCTCACATACTACTGGACCCATCAGGCTGATATTTTTTGTGCTCATTCATGACTGTATGCTCAAGGACCTCTCGTGTTTTCCGTGATTTACACATTTTTAAAAGATATTTTATTGACTTTTTCCACATATATTCATGAATGAATCATTACTTACCTATATTACATTCATTAATATAGGATCTCCCAGTCTGTTCTCCAATAACTCATCATTATCTACTATATAGTCCTCCATTAATAATTATTAAAGAAGAACTCATTAACGATTCATCCATTATAAGTCGAGAGTTGTTCCTCACTTATTTAATAATCATTAGCTACTGTTTTGAGTGGGAGTTACTCATTAACTCATGGTTCATTAGCAGTTAGATCCTCATTCGTTTTTTAAGTAAGTTATCATTAACTACTCATTAACTAATCATCTACTCTAAAAAAATGGATTGCGAGTTACTCATTAACGAATAGTAAATTCTGACTGGTCAAAACAACAGTTAGAAATATCTGGAATTCAGTTTTGACTATCCTAAATAACAACTACAGATATCTCAAATGTCATTATGACTAGTCCAAATTGTTGTGCATGAGACGAGTGGTCAGGGATCATTTTAGGTGAGAAATAGGCATTACAGTAACAGAATATTAATTAATATAATATCAGCTCTGCCTAGTTTGACCGTTTGATCAGAATTTGCCACTGATTGACAGCTGCCTCCACTGAATGAACAGCCAATAGGAACGCTCTCTCTCTGAAATGACCTGTGATTGCTCAAAGTTTCCCGTTACAGGCTAGATTTTTTAAAGCCTGAAAACAGAGCCATGATGAGCTGCAGATGTCTAGTTGTCTCTCAGAACAATTGAATTACAATATGCTGAAAGGTTATTATGGATTTTTTGCCCAATGATGCCAAAAATATTCTGCCTACTGCCGCCTTAATTTCCATTGTACAAGTGAGGCCTGCTGGGTCACTGGTTTCACTAGTCTGCAGATGATGAAGGAGGTGACTCAGCACAGCAGCAGCGAGCAAAGACTCCCACAGATGAAAGAAGAGATAACTATTTCACTGGGTTGAATGTGTTCTATTTTGTTGGTTTGATGAATTCCCCTACACCAAGTATGCCTTTCCTAGAAAGTGCCAAACCACTGCAGCCACAGATAATATTCCAATCAAAACTACACCAAAGCTTCTCCCGCTATAACCACACTCTGACACAGCAACAAAGCCAAAGTAAGATATATATACTTTTGCATAACCAAGCTTAATTAAAAAAAAATATGTTGAGATTTATCCCCTTTTTGATGCATCTTCTTGGAGAGTTAATGATGTCTTTTGAACAGAATTAGGTGTTTCCAGGGTAGGAGAAGATGCCAGTAATCTTTTCTGTGTATCCTCTCGGCACACGAGGAAGATGAAAATGGGGCACAGCTAAGAAATAGGAACAGAGTATTATTATAAACAGTTTGGCTCAGCAAGAGTGCATTATTGATACGATTCTGCAAAGCCCCTAATTTTCTTTGTGTCAAATGCCAACATATTGAGTTAAACAAACTGCAAAAATAAGTGAAATGGGAAATCAGGGGAGCTAAACAGATGTACAAAAACAAAATTGGAGACAAACTTGGTAACGTACACTATTCTGTACACTGACAATGTCCCCTGCAGATGAGTTTTTTTACGCCGATCGCTGAATAAATACTCGGAAGCTCCAGCCCCGACTGCTGCTTTGAGAGGGGAGATGACGAGAGCAGCGAAGATGTACATTTCGACTTAATTTATGCTTCTCATAGTACTGTAGTTTGTATGAACTGATAATTAAAAATGTTACCCTTTGTTGAATAAATGCTTTAACATCAATGTCCGCACTGACTGCTTGGCACTGCAGCAGCAAGTCTGTGAACACAGACGCTGTTTGCACGTAATCCTGAGCCCAATATTGATGTTGAACTCCAATCAAACGGTCAAACTATGCAGCGGTGATCAAATATGAATCAATATTATGTAACTGTAATGCTTTCTCACCTCAAATGTTTTTCAGAAACATCTTTTAGTGTGCTGTTTAGCTGTAAAATGAGAAAGTTTGTATCACAGCAGCCATGTTGAGATCAGTTGAGAAAATACTAAGCACCGCCCACCAGCTGGAGCACAGCCAATAGGAACGTTCTCTCTGAAATGACCTGTGATTTGCCAAAGTCCCCCGTAATAGTCTAGATTTTTTAAAGCCTGAAAAAAGAGCCGCGATGAGGTACACAATACTTGAATTACAATATGCTGAAAAGGTTATTATGGAATTTCTGTCCAATGATGCCAAAAACATTCCGCCTACAGAAGTTTAAACACCTAGAGGGCACTAGAACCCATGCCAAACTGTTGTTTATTGATTTTTTCATCTGCTTTCAACACCATTCAACCCCACCTGTTGGTGGACAAACTCTGTAATTATTTTTCTGTTGATACTAGTTTGGCTGGTTGGATCCTTGACTTTCTCTCCAACAGAACCCAGAGGGTGAAGGTCAATGAGTGCATGTCAGGGGAGCTCTCATCATCCACCGGTTCACCAGGGTTGTGTTCTCTCACCACTCCTTTACATTCTGTATACAGATGATTGTCGGAGCCATTATGAGAACAGATATATCTTGAAGTTTGCGGATGACTCAGTTATAGTCAGTCTCCTCCATGATGATGAATTCAGTCATCGCCCGGTGGCTGATTATTTTGTAAAGTGGTGCAAAAACTCATACCTTCACCTCAATGTATCAAAGACAAAAGACGTGCATAGACTTCAGACGCCATCCCCCTCCCACTCAGAGCACCATCATTGAGGGTGAGGAGGTGGAGTCTGTTATCAGCTACAAATACCTTAGTTCAATCATCGATAATAATCTCACTTTTGAATGTAATACTGAACTGGTTTGCAGGAGAGGTCAACAACGACTTTTCTGCCGAAGAAAACTCGCCAAGTTTCATGTTGACAGGACCCTGATGACTCTCTCCTACAAATCTTATATAGAATCTCTTTTATCTTTTTCAATCATCAAAAATGCACTGGCTACAATAGTAAATACAAGCAGCAAAATTACAGGTGTCCAGCAGAGTAGCCTGACTGTTCTTCATAACAGTCAGGTGGTGAAGAGGGCAAATGCATCTAGTCTGACCACACATACCCTCTTAACCAAAAGATAAAGGCCAATGATAATGCTACAAATATGGGATCATTCAGTTAATGTGCTGCTTGCAGCGTTGTGGCGCTCGTCGACTTCAAGGAAATTACCGGCTTTATTCGTTAACGCATTAACACAACTTGCTATTTTAAGGATCTAGCAGACTCAGTTTTAAAGCTAGAGTGAAGATACTGGCATCATATGAAACTGGAAAACTATGTCATAGTAGCTTGATGGGAAGAAAGCAGAATAATTCTCCAAACTCTCACTACATTTTGGTAAGGAAAAACAGTCGTGGCCATTTTCAAAGGGGTTCTCTGACCTCTGACCTCAAGATATGTGGATGTAAATGGGTTCTATGGGTACCAACGCGTCTCCCCTTTACAGACATGCCCACTTTATGATAATCACATGCAGTTTGGGGCAAGTCATAGTCAAGTCAGCACACTGACACACTGACAGCTGTTGTTGCCTGTTGGGCTGCAGTTTGACATGTTATGATTTGAGCATATTTTTTATGCTAAATGCAGTACCTGCGAGGGTTTCTGGACAATAGTTCACATTGTTTTGTGCTTTTTATTGATTTCCAGTTATAAATATATACATATATTTGCATAAAGCATAATATTTGCCCACTCCCATGTTGATAAGATTATTAAATACTTGACAAATCTCGCGTTAAAGTACATCTGAGCAGATACAAAATATGAGATTGATCTGAGATTAATCGCAATTAACTATGGGCAATCATGCAATTAATCACGATTAAATATTTTAATCAATTTACAGCCCTAGAAAAAACTACTTCAAAGGCTATTTTTCCCAAATCAAAATCTCTGACCCTAGGAATTAAAAATGTATATAAAATGATATTGTCAACATGAATTAATGTAAAAAGAAGCAAAAAACTATTAAACAATTATTTCATGACTTAACAACACAATAATGTGTATTCAAAAAAGAAACGTCTCAACCCATGACTTTTCTGTTACACCCGTTCCCTCAATGTTTCCACAGTTATGAAACAGAAAACAAGACAGGACTTTGTAACACTCAGCACCATCCCACCGTGCACGCTCTGTTATTATGGCATGTTCAAATACTCCAAATAGAAACCTGCTCTTGCCTTATTAATTACCAGGAATGCACTCTCCGAGTACCCCTCCAAAACCTGAGTGCTGAAAAGTATGCCATCAAGAAGCCACAAGGCATGTGAGCTGTTTGTTCTCCCTGTCTAACCAGTGTGCCTACGCTCCGGTTTCAGGGGAAGAGCCAAACTATCTGTGCTCTTAAAGGAAGGGGATGTGTAAAAAAAGGGGTGAAAGCGTGAAGGGGAAACACTGTTTTTTGGGGAAAATGGTCTTTGAACTTCAGAGCGCTGGTACAGTATTACAAACACACCGCCATCGTTGATGGCGAAAGTGGAATTTGGACAACCACAGAAATGAACACGAGTGCACACATGCAGACACAAAACACATTAGTGTAAAATGTCATTGCAGACAGACTCTAAAAAAAGAAAGTTATTAATTGCATTGCAGTAGAAATACTGGTTCCCACAAAAAGAAAAACAAAAACAGGAGGTGTTATGGGGCATCTATCTGCACTGTTGTTATTAATATGACACTGATTAATCTGCCTCTGGTATCTGTGGCATATCAAAGTTAGAGGGTTTCCAATAAAGGCAGTTGGGTATTAATACTTACTTATCTCGATGACATATTCATGAAGGGGGGAAATTAGACTTGAGACTGGTGCACCAACAAATTAAATAAAAGGAGGTTCATTTCCATTACTCTTTCTTTTGATTGTATTCTCATTGTTTCTCTCTCAGAGTTTTGCCCTTAACCGTCTGAAACCCACAAAAGATCAATTTTTGTCATTTTTAGTGAGGTACGGTCGGTCTTTAGGGGGAGATAGCAGCTAAACAGTAGCTGTCATATAGAAGTGGTGTACATCATCTGAAAGCTGGGAACCTGAAGATTAATTTGAGATGCAGAAATAAACATGTATTGACTAATTATTGAATTGAGTTGTTAAAGTGTTCAAGGGCTTAGAACATGATGATACAAGTTTGTGATGGTCATCCCCATGCTCTATTATGTCTCATAAATTGCTGCAATTTGATGCAACATGGAATGATACCGTTTGTTACACAGATTTGGTGCGAAATTCAACAATTATTTACCACTCAAGAATTTATGAAAATGATCATTAATCCCCCTTCAAGATACCACATTAAGACACTAAGGCCTTGAGGAACTCCATAGAAAAAGACATGCTGTGATTTGATTTAAAAAACTTTTGACTTTTGGAGATTTCTGCAAGAATTGCATTTTTCGGCGATTAGATGGCGAGCACTTCTGTTGTGGAAACTGCTCAGAAACCCCCTTATTGTTAATCTAGCTAGGAAAGCCATCCATTCTCTAAATGCTCTAGGTGGGGAGGCTGTGATTATTCTAGAGGTCACCACAGATCATTTTATACAATGAGGTCAAATTTAAAAATGGGGGACTTACATCATCACACATGAATACAATTGGATCCACAAGAGTCTCAGCATTACAGTGATACCCAATTTATGTAATTCCAAGACTATTTAGGGACCCCAGTATGCATCCATCCATCCATTATCTGTCAGCGCTTACCCCATTAAGGGTGGTGAGGGGGGGGGCTGGAGTCAATCCCAGCTGACATTGGGTGAAAGGCGGGGTACACCCTGGACAGGTTGCCAGACTATCACAGGGCTGACACACAGAGACGGACAACCATTCCCGCTCACGCTTCACCCCCAGTATGTAGAAATATTCAAATATACAATTTTTGAATAGGCGAAAAATAACACCTTTATAAGAACCCATTTTCATTCGCATATCTTGAGGTCAGAGGTCAAGGGGAACCTTTTGAAAATGACCATGCCAGTTTTTCCTCACCAAAATTGAGCCTAATGTAGCATGACATGGTCGGCAGCAATGGATTCCTCAGCTTTTCTAGTTTCATAGGATATCTGTACCTTCACTCTAACTCTAAAACTGAACCAGCTACAGCCTCTGAAAGACAGTAAAGTCGGTTGGGATCCTGGTCTCAGAGGGTTAAAGGGTAACTTAGGTATTCTTCGACATGGGCCCATGTTTTTTGCTTAATGTTTGACATTTCTGTTTTTAATGTGCAATAGAGGGAATGAGTTTCCCTGCCAGGAAAGTAACTCTGTATTCATCTACCAGTACTTTCTGCTGACATTGTCAGCTCACAGGCAAAAAGGCCAAAATAGATTTAACATTTTCAGAGTTTTAGGCACAAACTGTTCTTTTATTATAACATTAAACTTTCCTTCTTGAGTGTATGAAGATAAATACATACTCAGCAGAAGCAAACACTGTCTCAATCACAGTGCTGCAGCCTATAAGTGATGTTAGCCAGTGTTTGGAGTGGAAATAAATAAGTGCTAGTACTCTCTGTACTTATTCACGTGTTGGCGTGTGCATCGGCCGGTATCAGCAATCTCTTGCAACTTATTCCTATTTATTCATTATTTCTTTAAGCATGCTATACTGTGTCAGTCATAATCAGCTGTGGCTTTATTGCTATATTATTATACTTGGGCTATGCATCTTCTATAGTAGGCCTATAATATTCCAACTGGAACATTACAGGGTTATGGTGGTGTGTTTGTATATAGTGTTAATACTTAAAGTGCTTTCCTGTATTATTTGTAGTATCGCTCTATAATATTATAGGATGCCTATAGGCTGGAATTAACAGCAGCCAGCCAGACAGGCAGGTATGCATGCAGAGCTGAGGTGTGTGAGCTCTTATTATTTTAGCACAGCCTTCGTCTGAACATTCAATTCTGGAAATGTATGTTCTGTTTTTATGTTCAAGTGGCTCACACCTCTTCCTCACATACAGCGACGGAGCGAACTCTACCGCATGGAGCGTGAAAAATTGTCCAGATACTACGAGTGATGTTACTCTCTATTACGTACATAGAGAGAGTGATATTGATGAACTGTCAGCTACTGTCAGCTACTGTCAGCATTGATTTTGTCCAGTGAAAATAGGTTGGAGGTGCGGGAAACTTTGCATAAATAGAGCTGGGGCGAGTGTTTTTTCAAACAAGCGACAAGTCGCTCAGCATGTTCGCTGCAGCACGTAGCAGGTTAGGACATCTTCATTGGGAAAAACTGAAGCAATCTGATGTCCGCTCGTTTGCATCGTGTCCAGTTAGGACGAGATGTTATGAGGCGAGTTATGAATAAAGAGTGAATGAATGAAGAGAAGAGTACCGGCAGCTTGTTAGAAGTTCTGGTACGCAAGAAAAAGTACAAGAAAAATGTAGAATGTGCCTACCGCTGAGTACCGGCCCACTTTGAGCACTGATGTTAGCTAGTGGAGATTTAGGTTAGTCTGGTTAATTGTGTGTTGGCAGCCTTTGGTCAGACCACAGCATGGATGGGAAAAGGGCTCAGTGGAGGTTTAGCTGAATCAGGCTTTTGGGCCATGAAGGAGTCTTGTTTGGGGTCTGGGCCAAGGCCCAGGTGTGGACTATTATTCCCCATCTGGACAACATAACCCAGGTCCCCTGGGCCCAGCAGGGGGTGGGGCAGACCAAGCCAGAACATGTAGGGCCCAAATTAGCTTTACCATGTAATATTTATCCCCCTTTGTGTTGCCATGAAACCACTCATGCATCAAAGGATTCCTCTCATCTCTCTATTTACATTTTCTTCACTCTTATTCCCATGATGTGATGTCAAGCTGTTGGGAGTCATTTCAGCTTCTTGCAAGGGAGAATCTTACATACGTCATTTCTGAAGTCACCTCATTTACATCGACTTTGGCAAATGTTTCTTAAATCTATACAAAAGAAAAAAACAAGCAACTGAAGATTTATAACTGTCTCATTTCTGTCCAACAAAAAACGTTTTTTTTTTATTAAGTTGCATTATTGCAGTTCGGCTAATCTTTACACCCTAGATGTAATTATCCAGCTACAGTGCAAAGCATGCGACGGAGTTGCACCTCCAGATTTTAAAGATGAGATTACAAAAGGAAACTTATCCTAAATATAGAACCAGACGAATTCAAGAAACAGACAGAACATAAACATACCCCGATGACAGTCCTGCCTTTTGTTCCCAGGGCTTTTACAAGGCACGTACGCACTTTCACACCCCTGCCATTCAAATAGGTGCCATTCTGTTAACACACTCACTCTCTCTCTCTCACACACACACACACCTTTCCTTGGTGGTTACCTATTGGTTATTACAGCAGTCTAGACAGAGAGAAGACGGGGCTTCTTGGGAATGCTCATTGTTGCACTGACTCAGGTGTCGACAGCAGCTTAGCCAGAAGCTTAGAGGCTAATCAGGAGCTATGTTTCTGAATTGCCTATTTACTCAATGTCATTTGAACACACACATATGCAGGACAGTGATAACGCAATGTGATTTCTATGGATACGTACCTCATACAACCCCACTTCAAATAATCTGAACTATCCCTTTAAAGCATATGTGTCAAACTCAAGGCCCGCGGGCCGAATCCGGCCCGGCCCCTCATTTTATCTGGCCCGCGAGAGCTTGCAAAGAATATCATT
>CAKALG010027002.1:0-12566 GCA_916700815.1 Helicolenus hilgendorfi | reverse complement strand
CACACACACACACACACACACACACACACACACACACACACACACACACACACACACACACACACACACACACACACACACACACACACACACTGCTAATTGGCGTAGCATCATTGATCAATCTCAGGCAGGGTGTGGATGCGCAGAGACAGGGGCAGTCATCGGAAGAGAGGCGTTATCGGTCACAAAGAGTGAATTTCCAGGATTCCCCACGCTCTCCTGACTTTGAGCTAATCCCAGATTCAGTTACACTGAGAGGCAGGGCATGTACATGCAACCACACACACACACAGAAACACAGGCCATGGGCAAAAAGTAGCTCTGTGAACAGAAGTCAAGGCAGAAGAAAGATCGAAGGGAGAGGGAGAACAGGGAGGAAGGAGGGAAGGTGTCAGGCAGGCGCAGGATAAAATTTATGAGGAGCAACCAGAGTGGGGGATAAGAGACATGATAGAACAAAGTAAGCAGGGAAGGACAAATAAGCTGTTCGAGGATACAAACAGAATGATCAATAGGGAAGTGCAGAGAAGAAAGTCACAGTGTGTGGAGTAGGGAGGGAAACAGGAATGCGCTGGAGCAGGAAGACGAAGACTAACACAGAGACAGAACTCATCTTGTTGAATATATTGAGACACCTAAAAATAGCATATTAGATATTATAATTTATTATAATTTATAATAATTTATTAGGTGTTTTTGTGCCCATTTCCATTAAGATGAAGTCATAGTATAAATTAAAAGAATAGGTCAATTTGGGTCAATAAGAGAATTATATGAGAAGATTGATACCACTACTACAGTAAAGATGACAACCAATTAGCTTGTAGCTTAGCATAAAGAGTAGGAAACAGCTAGCCTAGTTGTGGCCACAAGGTACAAAATAGTCCTATTACCAGCATCTTTAAAGCTCACTAATTAACATCTTATATCTTGTTGGTTTAATCTGTGCAAAAACCAAACTGTAGAAATGATAATGAAGAAAAAATTGGGAGTGCTGCCATGGGTCAGGAAACTTGGTGTTGGTAATGTTGAAGTAAAAAACCAGGTGCTCTTCACGGATGGGGCAAGTAGTCAAATGACAATAAAAACAGTGACTGTTCAGCTTATTTTGAAGGACGTCCTTGGTATAGGACGGCGGTCTGGATAACATCTGAGGCACTCTGATTGTGAATTAAAAATCATTAATTAAGATATGGATAACACCAACACATTTTAGGGCTTTCAAAGTTAACATGATAATGTGTTAACGCAAATTTGTTTTAACGGCACTAATTTCTTTAACGCATTAACACAACTTGCAATATTTATGTTGTAACAGGCTCAGTTTACAGCTAGATCATTGGCATCATATGAAACTAGAAAACCTAAGGAATCCATTGGTACCAAGCATCCAATGTCCTACTAGCTTGTCAGGCAGGAGGCTAAAAAACGCTATGAAGTCACGTTGAATTTTGTCGAGGAAAAGAACTAGCATGGTCACTTTCAAAGGGGTTCCTTGACCTCTGACCTCAGGATATGTGGATGAAAATGTGTTCTATGGGTACCCACGAGTCTTCCCTTTACAGACATGCCCACTTTATGATAATCACATGCAGTTTGGGGCAAGTCATAGTCAAGTCAGCACACTGACACACTGACAGCTGTTGTTGTCTGTTGGGCTGCAGTTTGCCATGTTATGATTTGAGCATATTTTTCATGCTAAATGTAGTACCTGTGAGGGTTTCTGGACAATATTTGTCATTATTTTGTGTTGTTGATTTCCAATAATAAATATATATATATACATTTGCATAAAGCAAACATATTTGCCCACTCCCATGTCAATAAGAGTATTAAATACTTGACAAATCTCCCTTTAAGCTACATTTTGAACAGATAAAAAAGTGTGATTAATTTACGATTAATCGTGACTAACTATTGACTATCGTGCATTTTATCGTGATTAAATATTTAAATCGATTGACAGCCCAAGTTTCAACTCAACAAGTCTTCATCAGGGTATGTCCAATATGTGTAGAAACGATAAGTTGGGGTTTTATGGGGTTTTGTGCAGGACTATTTCTTGGCCGGGTGCAGTGACTTCCTGGTTTACTCGGGTGACGTTTTGTACAGATTAAACAAATATACTGTAACATGTTTATTAGTGAGTTTTAGAAGTGCTGGTAGGCAGATTTCATTCTCTTGTGACAGTTTCAGTCTTTATACTAAGATAAGGGAACGGTTTGTAGCTTCATATGCAACTGTTCTCTACATATTTCCCAAAGTCCTGATCTAATCTGAACTGAACAGTTAAAAACACATGAATTACCGTCCCAGCCATTTTTAATCTAGCTACAACATACCACTGAGTATCTATTATCTTCCGCCTCTTTCTCTCCTTCCTCTCTGTCCTCCTCCTCCCATTAGACTTCCGCTCCATATACAGCCTCCTCTCTGCCTATGCACCTCCTCCCCTCCAGCTCCGTCTCTCCCCCCTCCACTCCTGTACGTAATGAATGAGGGAGCTCCTCCCGCTGGACAGAAGTAGGTCTCGGGAGGAGTGGGGGAGGTAGTACAGGGTGAACGGGGACGGCACAGAACTGGCCAGAGGAGATACAGTCTGATGGATGGCCGGAGAAAAAGTGAGGGAGGGAGAAGAGAGAAGGCGGGATGATGGGGAGCTATCTTTTCATTTTCCTTCTGTCTGGCTTCTTGACGATGAAGGCCATTACTCACGCAAAGAGTACCCCACTCCGCCGCGCACTGTCTGCTCTTTATTTTTGTTGTTCTTTGTTCACACTCTCTATCTGCCTGTCATCTGTCATGACATATACTTTAGAGTTAACTAAGTGTCAATAAATAAATGTGAGTCATGATATATTCAATAGTTATTCATTACAACTTATATACAAATATCTGTATGTGTTTCCCAGATTTGTTCTGGGTACTAAATGATGCCTCAGTAGATCTTAAGTACTGTCTTTTACTTCTTCTGTGATGATGCAATGCCATGAAGCTTCGTCACAGTTATTATTATAAACTATTACAGATTGTTGGCTCATCTTTTGGGGAGCATATATACACTTTTTATTAAAATGTCTTTTCTCATACATATAGGTCCCTGGATAATTATGAATCTGCCCGCTGAATCTTTTTAACTGCACTATCTGCGATAGTCTTGATTTACTGTATATGCTGTAATGTTTTGGGTTGTGGAGCCAGCAGGGAAATCTGCCCTCCTCTCCAGTCATAGTCGTAACATACACCAGCAGCGTCACGTAGGCAGCACATATGTCAATTGACACCCATAGCAAAGGTCGAATGTGCCATACAGATAACAGAAGTAGTCACGGTAGTAGTGGCGATGGTAAAACTGAGTTCAGGAGTGTCAGCGTTGGAAAAAAGTACAGTGTGTGTCTCCTGTTTACATATGAATTTCCAATCACATAATTTTAACACAATAGTAACAATCTTTCTTTTGTTATGCAACACAATAATCTTTCCATGTCAAACACTTTCGGTCCCCTCAGCACCAAAACTAACTCACCATCCCTTCAAAAATCCAAAGACTCTCTGCCCTCCTGGTCACACGATCATGACCTTTCTGTTTGGTCCTGAGAGTGCAAACATCAGGCCTTGTTGCCTTTGACTTGATTTAAACAAAAATCTATTTGCCTTGTTGAATTTACCAAATTTAATGATTGTCCAGCCGTTTGCAGCCGCCACTCACTCCAATATTTACTCAACTATGTCAATGTGAGGGTTGCAGAAATGATAGGGACTAAATCAGCTGACGTTACGGCCATCCAGAGATGAGCGAGCATTTTTACCCCCCCTTTTCCACACCTCTCCCAACTCAATCTCAATTAATGATGGGGGGGGACGAGCAGTAAATTTGGGTTATTAAAATGGCTTCAGCGCTCCATTGAGTCGGTTGGAAGTATGTGTGTAATTAGGAAGCGACCAAATACACCGGAGCGGAGAAATTGAGTTGTTTTCAATCAAGGCCTACAAAGCAGAACACACTTAGCAGGTGGACCAGCCAGAACTTGATCGGGCTGCTTGGTGCTTAAATTGACAGGAGGAGATCTCATTACAGAAGCAAGCAAAGATGTAAATAGTTACAAACCTGCATCTTATTGTGATGTGAAGGTGTACTGGGAGCTCTGTGTCATTAACAAGAAAGCGGCGAGAGGAGAACATTAGATATTGCGCTACAAGAGTGTGTGCAAGTTGCATTTGTGTGTATGACATTTCAGCATACATAATCCCATTAAATGCAGTCAGTTATGGAGTGGAACGTTTGGCAGCACTTCTGTGTTTTTCTGTTGAAAATCAGCCAATGTCTTTGTTGTGGAGTTGGCACAGTCGGAGCATGAATGAATGGATTAGATATGAGCCTAAGTCACACAAGAGAGAGAGAGAGCTGAGGGGACGAGGAGTGGTTGTGTTTCCTGCCCATATGGACTGGATGTGACTTTATTAGTGTCCACATTAATTCCCGGCACAAAGAAAAGCCTGACATCTTTCGAGGTAAGAGGAAGTTGTGTGAAGATGGAAACACTGAGTATGAGAGGAACAAAGACACATAGTTGAAAGATAAATATGACAGAATCACACTAATGTGGCGTTGGCTGCATAATGAATGTGCCGCTGTCACAAAAAATTACCTCGGAAAAAAAGACCACGCTACGACACAGCCCTGGCTGGTAGAAATAATATATGGAATGTAATTACTGTATCAAGACATGTTGTTGGCAGAGGGGTGAAGTGCAACATTGTACACAAATGGAATAAATAATGTGTGAGAAAATATGGTGATAGCAGCTTTGCATTTGTCTCTCTAAATCAGGGTTGAAAGACGAAAAGCTGACTGCTCGTTTTAATCAAAAGAACAGCATCTGTTTGCCCTTCTATGCCTACAAGCTTTTAAACCTTATGTTCGCCGTTAATTTGGGTAACATATGAGCTCATTATGTGAATTTGAGAATGTGAAGGGCAGACTATAACCATTTCAAAATGTTAAGTGCTTAAAGTGTACTTTTTTGGCTTGTAACTGCGATAAATGAGAGATAACACTGCAATCTACACAATACTGTATGAACCCTTAATAAGATGCTTTCTGTTCCATTACCTTACTTGCACTCTGCATATTGTCTACGTGGGATTTACTCGACTACCAGAAGGGATTTTGTTGCAGACTGCATTAGAACACATCATCCCAGCTAATTTCACATTAATGAGAAAATCGAGCATGTTGCATATTTAAGTAAGCTACAGCAATTACAAGGTGATTATCTGAAAACAAAAAAGCAATATAAAAAAGCAACTTATATTGTACCTCAGGAAATTAAAACACAAATATACACATGCACCCACAATCACTGACTGCGTCTTGCTAATACTGTACGGATAATATAATGTTTCCTGTGTGTTGCAGCTGCGTCCGGGTGAAGCCTTCACTGTGTATCACACCAGTCCCACTCTGTCCAGTCTGTCCAAACCTGTGGTGCTGTGGACTCAGCAGGATGTCTGCAAGTGGCTTAAGAAACACTGTCCTCACAACTACCTGACCTACGTAGAGGCCTTCTCCCATCACGCCATCACAGGTACTGTACACAACCATTGTGACCGGTTGTGTCTAGAAGGGAACCAGCAAACTGCAAAATCTGATCTGAGATCTGCAAAAACTTGCACAAATTCTCGAGAGACTCGCTTCCCGACTACCCATCCTAACCTTAACTATTTGAGATCAATGCCTAACCTCATCAATCTCGTGAGAGTTTCCCTAGTTTGTTGGTTCCCTTCTAGACTCTACCACCATAGACTGTATATAAAGATGGACGACATGACAGCTCTCCAAAAGTGAAGCCAAAACATCTTGATCGCCCCCCTCGTGGCTGGTTGCAGTAAAAGTCGTAAATCCCGCCTCCTCCATGTTAGCGGATGGGACATGAGCCAAACAAAAAAATCCAATAAAGTCCAATAAATTTATCCCAAAGATGGATTCTGTCATTTTAGGTAGTTCTTATCACGCTGATGTATGTTCAATTGTTAATTTTTCTGATAAGTTTGGTTTTAATTAGTTATTTGATGCTATAAAAAAGAGGGTGAGACGTCATGATTGACAGCTGTGATTGACAGCCGCTCTGAGTGAAGTAGTCATTGTCACAGTGACGTGTCGTCCATCTTTATATGCAGTCTATGTAAACAAAACATGAAGATGTTGTGAATCACTGAAGCCATATGTGTCTGATTGTGATTCTTTTTTGTGATGAGAGCTAATTTTCATCTTTGCAACTATTAAAAGTGCAGAAATGGAGTGGTCTTGTAGACGTGATATCCTCAGACCTTGTCCACTGACCTTTGCTCTTTTTATTAAGCACAGCGGTGATGCTTCTGTGGACTAAGACATTGCAAACCGAACACCGTAAAAGGCTTACCGAATGTCACACAAGTTTTATTTTTAGGTTTGTGGTTCCACAGCTTAGCTTTTTCAACTGGAAACAGGTTTACACCCAAATCTCTCCAAAGGAGATTTAAAAGGCATTCATGTGAGGTAACGAAAGGAGTGCAGCCTATTTTTGGAGAAGAAAGGGAAAGCTGCTGAAAAAATGGTGGGTTATCGTGTTTCGAGCTCAAACAGCACCCCCTCCCACACACACTCACACATTTGTTAGCAAGCCCACACAAGTGCATGCAAGTGCATATATGCACAAACCCAACAGACAAACATGAGCAGGTACATAAAACGTGTACAAAAATACACATTTACTGTATTCGCACACGTTGACAGACCAGACGGTAGAGCAGTTTCCTTCGCGTCTCACAGAGAACAGATTGCTGTTCTGCGCCGTAGGGTCAGCCACCACTCACTTACATTCGCATCCACATCGACACACACACACACACACACACACACACACACACACACACACACACACACACACACACACACACACACACACACACACACACACACAAACACACACACTAGCTTCAGGGTTAGCAATGCTGCCCCTGTCATAGTTACAGCAGCTCTGATCTGATCATTTTTATTTATGTATTCTCAAACCGAGACAGAGAAAGAGGCTTAGATCCAATTATCCTTATGTATTCACTTGCTGATGTCCAGCTGGATTTCATTTTGCCTGGGTTATTAACTCCTGTGTTTTCTTGTGCAAATGTTGGGGCAATATGTCTTTTTGTTGTTGACGCATACGGTCGAGCATCAAAGAATGGCATCAATAAACAGAAGGATGTTGGATTTCACCAACAGCCGAGAGATAGATTCTGCGTCTGTATCATTTTAGTTCAGTGACCCAGAAGTAATTGTATCTCTCTCAAGTCTTTCAGTGAGGGCACCATTACAGTGGAACAAGCTGCCGGAGGAGATCAGTGTAGCTTCTTCAGTGTCTCTCGCTTTTGCATTCAATATAAGATTCATGCTACTATCTTTTGTTGTACTTTTATTCATTTTATCACGACTGTTGTTATTGTTCTGTCTGTTGTTATTCTTAATGTTGTTGGCAGGAGTAGACATGGTTCAGATAATTCAGTTGGGTGCTTGTCAAAAGCAGGAAATAGGCTGTCAGACTGTGTGAAGTGTGATTATAATTCTATTCCACCACATGGTGATGTATGTGGAGCTCATGATGAATTGAGTTCTCTATATCACACATGTGATTGCTTCTCCTAGTTGACAGACAAGCCTGATTTGCCTTTAGTATGCAGCAGAACTCCTTCTTAATTTTTGACAACTTTGAGGTATTTGTACTTTATGTGAATATTCCAGTTTGTGCAGCTTTATACAACATTTCAGAGAGAAGGTTGCACTACATTTACTCGACAACTATAGTTACCAGTTGTTTGCCGATTAAGGTTTTGCATGCAAAATATATAACCTACAATTGATTATTTAATACACTACCTGAACGTATATCGTGTGTAGTAGTTTGTACCTGAAAGGGGTTATTACCTCCGCCAAGGCCAAAGGCCTAAGAAGGAGGTTATGTTTTCACCGGCATTGGTTTGTTGGTTTGTTGGTTTGGAGGATTACTCCAAAAGTCCGGGATGGATTTGAATGACATGTTTTGAAGGGGTGTGGTGTGACACAATGAACAATCCATTAGATTTTGGTGGCGATCCAGGTCATGGTCCGGATTCAGGAATTTTTTTAAGCATTACGATCAGCCAGAACATTAAGACATCTGGGTATAACACATGACTAGTTGATGACGCATGACTCCACCTTCTTCCTTCAGAGAGAGAGACAGAGAGAGTTGGGTGTGGGGTGTGGGGTGTAACAACTGTAGAATCGGCGCCTTTTCACATTAAACTCTGTGAAATTACAGTTCAGTTCAACCAAAGCACACTTGGTGATTGTTGGAAAGAGTAACGACGACGGTTTAGGTGAGTATTATATTGTTTCTGTCCAGTTTGAATGAAGTGTTTTACCATGCTCCGCTACGTACAGCTGATCTCAACATAAACAAAAATACCCGAGGATGATGGCGCAAACTGAACGGAGAGGGGGGCGGAGGTCTGCGCTCTCCGAGTGCCATTCTAGTTCAGCACTATTTTTGCAGGATTTTTATATGGAAGCTGTATTTTCACATAGTGGTATTATTACTTTTACTGAAAGTGATCCTATGTAACTTTTGCTAAACAGTCGCCATAAGCTAGTCTCAGAGTTTTTGTTTCATAAATGTAGGGCGGAACTCATCCTGTTCCACAAAACGTGATTGTTTGATGCCTTTATTCGCGGTACAAAAGCTCAGAAAATCGTGTAACGGCCTTAAGGCTGTAGCAGCAAAACCTGAGTGTACATAATTGAGTTATAGTGTTTCATTGCTTATGAGCTCAACTTTTCATTTATCAAAGAATGAATGTCCTATTTCTTCATTCAGAAGTTGCATAATGTTGCTTCAAGTAAAGCATCTGAACTCTGTCTCTCCACCACTCCTGTAGACTTTGTTGTAGTTTTACTAGCAATTGCAGCAGAGAAGTGATGCGTCAGACTGCGCTCAATATTGGAAGATTGTAAAAGTTTAATGCCTGTCTGGCAGTGGAAAATGGCTGCATGGTGTGTATGTGATTTAGTGTCAGAGGCCCTGTTTTCACCCGGTATCAATAATGTGATCTACACATAGACGAGTTCTCAGAATAATGGCAACCGATCACGCACCGGGTCTTTTTATTTTATGCATTTTTTGTTGTCAACATTTTGGAATTACAAACGTACTCTAGGTCAGCAGGTTCGAAGACTTTGGGTGTCAGACAGTGTCTAAACTGTCGCCTGCCGTCCTAAGCTCATGTACAGATACTTTCTCATGACCGCAAGATGTATAGGTTGCATTTACAGACTGAGATCTGATCAAAAAGCAAGCCTCCAGATGTGGTCTTGCAGACTGGATTGCATTCCAGCTGTTGCTGCTGCCTTGCAGAAATAGTCTATTTTCCTTATCATGGTAATATAAATGGATGTAGGTCACAATTGTATACCATGTGTGAACTGCAGAGGAGGCTGAGGATAGGATGGAGACATAGAAGAAACATACAGTATATAGAATTGTGGACAAATAGTAAATGTGTCTGTGGGCTACACACTTACATTGGTGCTCCTGTATATACAAGCTGAGAGACATGTAATTCCATGTAGGCCTTCAGGGACAGCATGGGCTGAATTGCTCTGCTATGAAAAGTTTAATCTAAAGGTTGTTGTTCTATAAGGAAGTCTTTACCTTCCTGCCTCTCCAATTGCTTTTCAGACGGTTTTTAAGTGTCATTATTCTCCTATAGCCGAGGCAGAGCTGCTTCCCACTCGCCCACAGACGTCGTAAATAAGCAATTTATTCTGAAGCCAAATTGAGAGAAACGATCTCTATTGAAACAGCTTTTGTTTTTGTGTCTCTTTTCTCCCTTTGACAGCACTACTTTCCCTATCTGCAGGCAATTATTAGGAGCTGTATTAAGTCTGTCTGAGGGGAATTGATTTGAGCTCCATTCATCTGCTTTGTCTCATTTGTACACACACACACACATGCAGACACACAGACCAAGGGCAGCGGTTTTTCTAGGACGTACTGGCACTGCTGTTGGCAAGCACACACCAGAGGGCCGTTGGGGAGATGGGTTGAGGAGGTTGATGACTGAGTGTGTGTGTAAAAAAAAATAACTGAAACTGCTCACAAAATAAATGGAAAATTATAGCTGTTGTATCCCGAGGTGGTTGTGCTCACACAAAATGGGTTGTTCCTGTCTATGTGCTGAACACAGAGAGTACCTGGACTCTGAGGAGAAGTAAATAATCTGTCTTTAAACCACATGTGCACACACACACACACACACTTATCCATTAAACCATTACAAAAGCTAACTGGTTTGTCATGGTTTTGTCTCCCGGGGTCGGAGGCTTGTACACAGTAGAGGTAGCCGTTGTCTGGATTGTTCCAGCCCATCTGGTTGTAAGGCTAGGACTGGATGACAGCTCTGTCCTGATTTGGCTCGTCGAGCCCCAGAGAGAGCTATCATATCTCAAAGAGTGGGGATGTGAAAGAAAAATCATAATTACTGCCGCTTCCTGATATAATGTTCAGTCTGTCTGCGGCCTACAAAGTATCAATCAGTTAACTTCAACAAAGCTTTATTAACAAAAAAGTTTCCTCAATCCCTGCAGATAGAGGAAACTGGACAAGTACAAACCATCATGATAACCGACATTTGACTCCCACTTCATTATGACTCTGAGAGATTGAATTCAGTAGTTAACTTTCTAAACGTTCAATACTTTCATCAAATGTGTTTTTCAAGCTGAAATCCTATTTCCATTATCCAGAGGGCACACACAGCTATATGCACTGTGGAGTAGTTATAAAAGAAGAAAATGAAGACTGGAACAGACAGAGTTGCAGTTTGGCTTGTGAGAGTGCATCGGTCAGCAGATGAGTCACACATTTAAACACATGGGAAGACTGTCTAGAAGTCCTAAACTGTTTTGGATATTCCCTCCCCCCGCAACTTTAAGATATCAGAATCAGGGGGCGCTGTAACTTTCTGAAACCAACAATTTGACATTCACTCCCACGTCACGCAGTGACTGGCCATGTGTGTGGACGTTAGAAATCTGGCACTTTTTCGTGAGATTATTGTGGTATTGTATTAGTTTTAGGCAATACGGGCAAAGGACTGATGCAGTCCTATCAACTTTACAACTCATCTATGTTGCTGAGGTCAAGATGTTGTGAATACTATGGCTTGGGGGCATGTAATATTAGATTTAACAGATGGTTTTAAAGGCACAGCCCAGGCCTGGGTCCACTGAGGGTCACAACGGACCTTACTCAGTCTATCACACTATCACACACATAAATCTGTTCTCCACCCTCCAGGCTGTTTTATGAAATACGACTTGACTCTGTAAAATATATTCATATTTCATGGGCACATGGGACAAAGGGCATAGGACTCTATTGTCCTTCAATTTACTATTCTCTTCTGTCTTCTTGTCTCTTGCACTCATCCGACAGACATGATTATTAGCTGCTCTAGATAAATAAAGGAACAACAAACACGGTTTAATGACTGTGTCCCATTATCTACATTTTGAGTCTGCATCTGGATGAGAGACTGAGAAAGACACGTTTCCTATGTGTATGAAATATGCTCATACTGTTCAGAAATAGAGAGACAGACAGAGATACAGAAGATGTACTGATGTCCACAGGAAGGAAATCAGAATGAATAGAATGATATGGAGAGCGAGCTGCATGAGTAATGAGCCTAATTATGATTTGGGCATCGCACAGAGCTGCTGCAGGTATGATGGATTCCTCTTCTGTCTGCACCGGTGAAGGACATAGCTCCCCTACCCATAGTAACCTGTGTGTGTGCGTGTGTGTGTGTGTGTGTGTGTATTACCACACATGAATGTCGAAGTTTCTCATATTGCCTTTGTGTCTGTGTGAGTGCAGCTCGGTTGTAAAAGCTGTTTACTGTGGGTAATGGTATGTTAAATGTGTGTGTCCCCAGGGTTAACTTCCAAACTCTGTAGTAAAACCCCAGCCAGGCTGAGCAATCATCTCCATGCCAGCCTCTTTATTGCACTAAAGAGTACTAACCAGCAAATTCACACCGTACCCCTGGAAATTAGATAGTGAATCTACAACATAAATGCACATGCAATAGATGGGCCTTACAGTCATACAAAATGGCAATTTAAAGTCTCCTATCCGGGTGAGACGCTTGTGCTTGAAATATGGTAGGAAACCCACATGCACATGTGTGCAAACCCCTTAAAGAAAAGGCTTCATAACACCAGGGAGTTTAGTCTATCTGGAATGCAACTAAGGTAAATTTAAGCCTCTATACATAAGACCAGCAATACTAGAAAAATCAACTCTTTAGGAAATCATCTTACCATCTGAAATGACAAATATATGGGTTTAAAGAAAATGACTCAGCTCGTATGGTAAGAATACTTGTGTGGAAAGATGTCTATTTTTCTAAAGTAGTGAATAAACTTTAATCCATAAACTCCTCCTCCTCCTGGCAGGACGGGCGTTGCTGCGTTTGAACGGGGAGAAGCT
>CAKALG010026992.1:0-10565 GCA_916700815.1 Helicolenus hilgendorfi | reverse complement strand
CGCTGCCACCACTCCCTGGCGGCGGGCCTTGACACTATAGATGAAGCCACTGATATAGTCCGCAAAGGTCCCACTGAGGACAGAATAATGTGAGGACAATGAAGTGGGGTTGTGCTGTGATGACGACGGCTGACACCGCATGTCTGTCAAAAAAATAATAAATGAAAACAAAACTTCAATTACCGCCTCATAGCTGTACGCCTCCGCAAACCAGTCAAGTGTCAGTTTACATCCATGTCTGTCCAAAAGGGCATCACTACATCCTGTCTGTCTGTAATTTCTGTATGCTATGGGTGCAGCTCTGATGTCGGACTCTGGCGAACCGTTTTTAGAGGGTTCATTGTTGTGAAAGAATCCCCGATGCTGCACCCAGCATCGCCCTGTCGGTGATTCTTTCACAACAATGAACCCGACATTATTCCTTACTTAATCTATGAACAACACATTATCGCACTGCAGATAAACAGTCAGTGCACTTTGCACATCCATGTGACTCATTCATATTGAAGCCATGTCCATGCTCACATATAGCATCTCACCTCCATCAGGAAAACAAAAAAAACAACTCTATTAGAAGCCAGCCATGGAGAGTCTATCCATCACTCGCCTACCTCAGCGTTGTTACTGTACTGGGAGGAGTGCAGACGTCTCAGCCCCTTAGGAAAGAATATACTGCCAATGATGGAGGCGAGGAAATATGAGGGCATTAGATGAGCCATTTGTATTTACCCCCCCCCCCATTCCCCCAGAAGGAATGGAGAAATAGAGTGGTGCAGGGATGATGTATTTTTGTAGGCCAACGCAGAAGTTAGCATCACCTTGGTCCTATCGACAAAAAGTCAATTGGTTCATCGGGTTTTGTAGCTCTGTGGCAAACACACGTCTTTGGTACTCACATATGGTTTTGCTCAGTGAATGAACACCATTCTGGTGATTGTTGAAGTGTGAAATATCATGGACGCTATTTAAATTCCCATGCGAACGAACAGACAAACCAAGCCGAAAACAACCTCTTTGGTGGAGGAAGCCAACTGTATGTTTTCTTGTTGAAATGCGATGGCGAGTGACGGGTTGTTGTATGCTGGTTTTGCAGGCAGCTACTGTCCCTATTCCAAGTACTGAATCTTTAGTGGTGCGGAGTACCGAACGGTCCGGACCGTACCAGCCTCCATTCACCCCAGGGTACAGTATCTTGTGGGACAAGTTGACATTTTGTCCTGACCTTCCACCTCTATGGTTAAAGCTGCTCTAATCAATATTTGTACATAAACAATGAATCAAGTGAGTATGTGTGAACAACACGTTCTCATCCCAACGTCACATACTGACGCTTTGTCAGACCCCTCAGCGTCACTTTTCAGTCGCAGTAAACACGTGGTTAATGTTGTGAATTAAAACAAAAACACTTGCTTATGTTTAGGCAATAAATCCACTATAGTCAGGTTTAGGGAAAAACTACATGGTTGGGCTTAATTCTACTACGTCTGTACAGTGAAAATAACACTGAACACGGGACACAAACAGCTGATTGTAACAGCGGTCGCCTTGTGTTTGTTGGACAGATCCACCTCCGATCCCGCCCACCCTGTGTGTCTTTTCATTCTTAAAGTTATATCACCACACTTCCGGCACACTTTCCCTGATGCGTGTCATACCGACACTCAATGGTGCCTTGTGCGTCGGTATTGAACGCCGTTGACAGTGACAAACCTTTGGTACTTAAGTGAGGACAGTAGTTTCTCTTAGCTGTAAATTCAAACGGAAAAAGCAAACATGGACTGTTTCAAGTCTTGAAAAGCGATTAGTGCTGTCGTGCATCTGGGGAGGAAATTATCATTAATGTACAGTATTATACAGTATTACAAAATGTGTGAGAAGTTTCCTCCAAGACAGAGGACACAGAGATACTGATCTCACTCTGATTCTACACTGACCTCTGAGAAAATAATCCCTCACTATAGTAATAAGCATTCTCCATCAGACATAATGGACTTCTCTTTTCTGAGCTTATAAACGTTAAAAAGCTTAGTGGGCCCAGTGCACGGCCCTGAGGTTATGTCACAAAAAAGCAATCTCATGTTCAATAACAGTACACAACGCAAATGTTTTCCACTCATCTCTCACTCAGGGAATTTGCTCTAAATTAAAGGATAAAGGGAATATTTAGTAGGTTGAATTATGCTGAGATGGAGGTAAGTTAAGAGCGGGATGAATCAGTGATAGGCATTCACCTCCTACGTACGTTCGGCCAGCCTGACGAGGTATGTATATCCGCTTAGCCTCCCTCCATCTGATAGCACCGACGTTTTAATTAGCCGAGCAATAACGTTGAAAGATCGGAGGTCACCTTCAACACTGCTTCTCCAGTTTTTCTTTCCATTTCCCAATTTCTAAAGTGATAATTGACCCTTCGCTAAGCCCCGCCAAACAGCTGGCCAAAATAAAAACAATATTTTCAGGCTGCCAACTGATGCAGTAATAATGTCTGGTGAAGCAAAAGTACCGGAACAAAATGTTGTTTTTGAATTGCTAAATACCAACAAATATGGACTGAAGCAGAATGTTTCGCGAAATAAAAACGTGTTGGGATTTTTTGAAATGGTTACATCTCTCTTTTTTCAATACATTTTGACTTTTGGACTGAAGACGGAGACAATAATGGAGAGAGGACGGAGCGCCATGTTGTTCGCTGAGAGAAAGAGAGAGGGAGGGAGAAGGTGGGCTGCACGCAATGTTTCTGTAACTTATTAACAATAATAATTCAAATGTCATCTTTATGAATGAAGCTTCAAACTAAAGCCCTAAGTATATATTGATATAGTGCACACACACACACACACAATTTTTATAGTTAGACAAAAAGTGTGATTATTTTCACTTTCATTTCTGTTTATTTACACATATGATGTGATGAATATTATGGGTCTACATACCTTGTGTAGTGTGATTAGAAGTGATTATTAGTGCCTTTGAGTGAATATTGGCATTCAAATTAGTTTCTGTGTCCCATTCATTGTCTCAATGTGCTTTTTACGGCCATTATGCAAATGCATAAATTGGGCTGCTGGAGGAGAGTCGGAGGAGAGGGCCAACGTTAATCGGCACTACTGCTGCCAACTAAAAGGGGCTTTTGACATGAAAAAACCCCCACCAAAATCCCATCTATTTCGTTTTATAAATATTATTTGATCAATACAATACAGACATGTGAAGAATAGGTATTTAGGGTTAGTCAGTGCAGGAGGGAAACGTATCATACACAATGACGGAATAATTCAAATTTTGGAACCACAACGTTAAATGGTTTGGGCTATATGGCGGTCTTAGGGTTAAACCATGTACACCCACCCCCACTTTGTGACCTATCTGTGGAAATTGTCAACTGTTTTATCTAGGAACACACATGGACAGTGTTGATTCTGAAAACGTGTCAGAGACTGTTTTTAATTACGAAATTGAAGGGGTTTGGGGTCAGTGTTGACGTTTTAGAAAAAGTGTAAAATAAATTAACAAACAAAAACAAGCTGGCCAGGATCGTCATCAGCAGTAAAGATATTAGTCTGCCAACAAAATTCACTGGACGACCATTACAGTACAACTGGATAGAGGAAAGCTTTGTCCATCTTTGGTGACACTAAGTTTGCGGTTCCCCCTCTGGGCGATGCTACAGAGTTGCATTGTAGCTTGCTGCGTGTGTGTGAATGAGAGGCACATTTTAAAGCTCTATATAAATGCAGCCCATTTACCATAGATGCGGTTACAGGTTGACATTATGGTTGAAGGCCATACACACTATGTGATATCAGCAATCTTTTTGGGTTCATTGCATATTGAACTGTGCGAGTGAGATGGGCCGAGATGGACTATGAGTTTTGAGGCAAGTGAAATAAATGGTGTATCGTAGCATTGCGATGTAAAAAAAAAAAAAAAATGCAAGCAGAAAAACCTCATCAACTCATTCCATCCATCCAGCACTTTGTTTTACGAAAATGGAGGGTAGCATAGTATCTACATATACTGTCTCAATACACTGTGTCTGCGTAAGCTAATGTATTCTGCACCATATAGCCCCCTTTTCTCTTAGTAAACATGATGACCTATTTTTGTGGCCGGAGCGTTAGTGGAGGTAAAATAATTCTTTGACCACATTAGCTAACGCTGGCCAGCAAGTTTTGTTGGCTTGTTGGTTGGTTTGTTTGTCTGTTAGCAGGATTACTCCAAAAGTTCATCATGGATTTGAATGAATTTAGATTTTGGTGGCGATCCAGATCATGATCCGGTTTCAGGAATATTTTTAAGGAATCCGATCAGCCTGAGCATTAAAACCACAGGGTATAACACTTGTGCAGTGTAACTGATGACGCGTTGATGACGCGTGACCCCATCTCCTTCTTCGAGTAGAGAGATACGTGTGTTGATGTGTGTGCGGAAGCTGCATGCCGTCCGCGGTGAGAAAGAAAAAAGCGGTAGATGACGGGATGAGAGACAACGTAGTGTAACGTTATACTGACATAACAAGGCCGCTGAATGAGAGAGGGATCCGCCGATACCTTATACGGAAACACACCGTGTTAATAATAAGCCGACCACCTCACGTACCGCCAGCTGTGAGCTATGATCTGTTTTTAAAGTCAGGCACCTTGGCGGAGGTCTGCGCTCTCCGAGTGTAATTCTAGTTTTTCAACAATGGCTGAAGAAAATACTAGTTTCTCTGAATATGTACAGTCACTCACTCTCAGGCATCGTGAGTGTTACTTGAGAAAGTTCACATTAACCAATAGGACCAGATTGGCTGACCCCTTGGTTGACTCAGTGGCCAGACATTTACACACCTGATAGAGAAACCAAGCATGCATAGTAAAGAGAAACTGCCGATGTATAAGTATTTGGATGTCTATAACTATCCTGCAGAAAAAGTCGCTATTCCAGCATCGGCAACAGCTGCCTACACAGCAAAGCAACCCAAAAAGTCTAAAAGAGAGTCGTACAATATTGGTGAAGCATTTCAGAGATGGAGAGAAAATGTTGCTAAAAGTTACGCTTCTGCTTCCTACAGCCAAAGGCTCACAGCTGTAGTTACAGTTAGCAGAAGGCTAAACTATCAGCAACATTGTGTTGTAATCATGTCAGCATTAAAAGGGTCTACACTGATATTCCAGCCCGTTCTCGCCAAATGGCGTGAAATGATTGACACGGCGAAACAAGTCATGACAAGTCATTTTATGTGCAATCACAACGTACTGTAGGTCTTTCTTTTGGCATATGGTTTCACACCATTTAGTCTGTACTGACTGCAATGTAAATGCGTCACTCAGAGCTAGTGACTGCTTACAGTGGGTGGAAAGGGGGAGGTGGACAGGTCCAATAAACACAGGACTTTCAGGAGGCGAAGAAGACAGTTATTTACATACTTCCGTACTTATTGTAAGGCCAACCATGATGTTTTTCCTAAACCTTACTAAATGGTTTTGGTGCTTAATCATAACCGTGACTGTTTCAACCCCGTGGCGTGAAATGAAACCCTAGAAGTTTTAACATGACACGTGGCATATCCTTAAATTGTTGTGCTATGTATACGCCTTCCATGAGATCAGGCTGCAGATTCTGATTGTATAGCAGCAGTCCAATTGTGTCTTTTTCTCCAAATCTCTAAACCTTCACGAAGTTTATGATGTTCAAAGGGTTTTATGTTATACACATTATTCTGTCCACCCCATTTACATCAATGACTGTGGGCTGAATAACAGAAACACCTCTCTGTGTAGTGTCAATGGTCACCATGTGAGATGGAGAGCAACATGGTGCAAAATAAAACAGGTGTAAAACATAATTAATAGGATGTAAAGATAGAGGGAGAGGTGAAGGGATAAAGGAAGAGAGGTGTTGAGAGAAAGGGAATAGAGAACGAGCAGGAGAGAGAAATGATGGAGTCTAAATGAAATGTCATTCCCAGTAATGGGAAAAATTCCCTGACAGAAAGCAGGTCACTTAAATTACAAAAGTTATACATAAGCAGTGTTGCCTGGAGCATAGTGCTCTCGACAAAACTGTTAACATTAACTTCCCAAAATGGAAATGAATGGAGGGAGGACAGAAAGGGAGGGAAGGGGAAATCAAAATGCATTGCTTTTTGACCTGTACGGCCTGGATGATGGTATCGTATCGGCAAATACAACGCTTATGGGTGACACACACACAGTCACAAAAGCATTCATGTAAACAGACACCTTTGCAAATATGCGCCACTCTCTCTTTCTCTTTCTCTTTCATGCATATCATATGTCATGCATTTGTACATGTGATCCTGCAGCATTGAGCCAAATTGAGTCTGGCAGCTGTGCATTGTTTCTTAGAGCTCAGCTTTGTTCTTCCTTTTAATGACTATCTCAATTGTTTGTTGACTGCAATAGTCACGTCTGCCGTGAGTAAAAAAGCACAGCCTCCAAACCGGCATTACAGAGCAGACTTTCCCTTTGAAATACACACACTGCCCCTGGCAGAAATCAATAGGAGGAGGATAAAATGCACTTCCATTTAATTAAGATAACCAGCACATTCTCGCTCATAATCTCTCTTTCCTTCTCCAGCTCTCGCTCCCACCGTCTTTCTTTCTGTGCTGCTACCCGTGTCATTCCTCCTCTGGGGGGTGGGGGAGTGGGGGGTGTGGTGAGAAATGTTGTCGGTAGGAATCTGGATTTAATCGTTTCCCAGATCGACGACATGTTTTTCTTCCCCTGAAGCATGTTCCCGCTCCCCCACACCCACAAACTCCTCTCTGAAACGCTGTCTAGGGAGCGTTCTGCAGCCAATTGTGTTTGCTCTGGGGCAATTGGACTATTGGGGTCGACATCTTCAGCTGAACGGGTAACAATTCATTGCATGGGTCTGTGTGACAATGCAGCATGCAGTGCCGGACTGGTTTCAGCTGCATTTTGTTGCAAATAAATGCTACTTTGGCTTCTGAAGACTGAGGGTTGCGTCACCGCGTCACGGTTGCATGCCTCCGCTAACCAGTTAAGTGTCAGTTTAAATCCATGTTTGTCCAAAATGTCATCACTTCACATAATTTTATCCTATTAGACATTTGTGTGAAATTGCCATAATTAGCATATGAATTCTTGAGTTATGTGTTGTGAGGTCACAGTGACCTTGAACTTTGACCATCAAAATCTAAACAATTATCTACACATCCAGCAGACAGGGCAAAAAAATGTGCATATGCAAGTTCTTTTTGTTTTTTTTAGCTCTGGTTTGGTCTCCACTAATGCCTGAGAAAAATATCTGACTCTCTAGCTGCTGGATGTTTGAATTCCTTCACCAGCTTACTGTAGCTTTAGAGATTTAGGAACCATGTAGAAGATCTTACAGACATGCACTCTGAATCTAGGTCCTAACATTTCACAAAAAGATAATGGTTTCAGGGTCCTGCTTAGAAAGGGAACTGGATCATTCCAAAATGTATATATAAATGGAAAATATTATATTCCTAAATCCTTCTTCTATTTATTCTCCTATTTCCTAAGAGATTCCTTGCTCCACTACTTAAAACTGATGGAATACCAACATCTTGCTCTACTTAACTTACCTGAACCATTCATTATCACGACAACATACACCACGCCTCAGTTAAGGGTTACCTGCAGTCCAAGTTCACAGTTGATTCCCAGTGAGAACATGAGATTCATTTACTAGATATAGAACATTAAAGTGACACTGTGCCTGCGGTCTCCCTCTGCTCCCATGGGTTCACTGGCAAAGGAAATAGGCGTTCCCCTGCTATTAGCCAACTCATCAGTAGTGTCATATACAGGATATAAAAGACAGGTGAGCTCTCCGACTCTCTTGACTTTCATCAAACTCCGAGGACTACAACAACAGCTGGACATAGTAGAAGAGTACTATCAGAAATAAAATATGAAGACAACCAAGGTCATGGTTTTTCTAAAACGCCCCAGATGTCAGGAGAACAAATTCAAGTTTACCATAAATAACCATATTATTGAACATAGTATGAGTTACACATGCCTTGGTATAACCATGACAGCATCACTAAGGTTCAACACGGCGGTCAATGCACTAAAAGAAAAAGCTCCAACAGTTCTAAATGCAATTAAGAGAAAATTAGAGAATTTCCTAATTCCAATTAAAATCATGGCTTAAAATATTTGACAGTGTCATCCAGCCAGTATAGTGAAGTATGGGGTCCACTCAGTCATCATAGATAAACCTGTTGGGGAAAAACGTCCAACAGAATCTTTACATGCAGTCCTTTAACCACAAGGTTGGCGGTTCGATCCCCGGCTCCTACAGTCTGCATGTTGAAGCGTCCTTGACCAAGACACTAAACCCCAAGTTGCTCCCCGCAGCCCACTGCTCCTAGAGTACTTAGGATGGGTTAAATGCAGAGGTCAAATTTAATGTATGTACCTGTATTTACTATGACAAATAAAGGTTTATCCTTCTTCTTCTTCTTCTAGAGCTGAGCCCAGAACAGAGTCCCCTCTGAGGCTAACTGCCGCTCTCAGACACACTGTGACCAGCCTCACAACAACACTGCTCTCCAACCAACCTACCAACCAACCAACCAGAGGAAAACTAAATTATAACACAATGTAAAGAAAACTATTTAGAACATTCGAAAGAAGAAACTGAAAGCCAAAGTAGATCAGAATGTTATCCGGCCCTAAAAAGACATGATGAATTGTCAGAATACGTCTCGGAAGCAGAGACAGATCCTAACCAAGTACATGCTAAATCTCAGAGCCGCTAAGCATGAAGCGTAAAGAATGAATGATCTTCCTTTTTCTTCCATTTTCTGCTCCAACCCAAAGAAGAATTGAGAGGGGGGCGTCCATCTGTGAGATGTTCAGGAAACGAGACCTGACCAGAGCTCCCTGTGTCGTAACGCCCGGTTGCCAGGTTGGCTATGGCCGAGTCTAAAAGCCCTCGATCTCCTGTAGACTCTGCTAAAGTCTGCAGTTCTACTACCTCAGCCTCCAGATCCTTCATAGACCGGGTTATGTCTCTAGTGACATTGCGAGTGTTGGCAAAGTTGTTTAATTTGTGCTTTGCCAAAATCCCACCACTGCTGAATACAGCTAAAAGCAGGAAATTTGAGAGCAGTCTTAAAACCCTGGTCATTTAAAAGACCACTGTTAAAATGCTAATATGCGCTATTCAAACGTACATTTTGTTTTAGTAAAAACAGAGCAGGAGACGAGACAATGAGCAGTAAAACCCACAGGCTGAATGCTACATCTTTTAAAAATGTTCACATGGTGATTAAAAGAATAAAAACGGTCCAGTCTCGCCACAGATAAAACATTTCCTCTTGAGTGGCTCCAGGTGTAAACTGCCTGTGATTTTTGTTAAAAACCCTCCACACATCAGACAGCTCATGTGTCTCAGTGAGCTGTCTGATTCTGTGGGATGAGGCTCAGGATGATTCCTGTCTAGGTTTGTATTTTCTGTACAGTTAAAATCACCCCCTAAAAACATCACAACAAGCTCTAAAAGTATCAGATAAAATGTTTTAAAATGCCGTCCTATCCACCCCATTGGTGGGCGCATAGACATTTAAAAACTTTACCTTTTCATAATGAGCTTAGACTTTTAATAAAACACCTGGGATCATTTCTTCCACTTCATAGGAAACAGGTAAAAAAAATCTTCTGGCAAATAAAATCCCCACTCCTCCACTAGAGCTGGACTTGTATCTTAAAATGAGCTCCCCATTAAAAGCCCTCCTCCAGTCACTCTCATTATCTTCAGTACTGTGGGTTTCCTGTAAAAACATCACGTCTACTTTCTTTAGCTCCATTAGTTTAAAAAGAGCAGCTCTCTTAAAAGAGCAGTCCCGGCTCCGTTCAGGTTTAAAGTGCTGATGTTAAAATCACGCATGGATTAAAAAAGAGACAACAGTAAAAAAAAAAAAAGACCAGTCAGTAAAAAAAAGAGAAGCACAAGATCTTTTTAACAATCATCTTCATCAGTGATGATTTGTGCTTTCACTCTCACAATCAGTTTGTTTTTCAGTCGGTATATTTCTTGGTCTGTGAGCACATCATCACAAAATCTCCCGGACTTTCTGGTCAGAGGTCTGGCTGACATAATAAATAATCTGAGTTCTAAGAAGTGATCTCTGACTACTGGCAGCCTGGCCCCTTTGGTTCGTTCTAGAAGGTTTTGAATGTCAGCAGGAGAGTAGACAGACTGAGAGTCACTCTCTGACTCAGCTGATACTTGGTCTTTCTTTGTGTTTTTTTTTTTACACCGTTCTGCACAGAATCCGAATTTTTTGTTTTCTGAGAGACTTTTAACATTTCATCATCTGACATATCTTCATCGTTAATAAACCCATCACACACTGATGGGTTTTCATTCATACTTTCATCTATTTGAGTGTTTTCACTTCCTGTATTCTCACACTCTGTTGGTTTACTTTGGTTATTTTTTTAAATGTTTTACTCTACTGTCTTATTTTGATCTTTCTATCTTAGTTCGTGAACATCGCTGTCCTGCCCCTCACCGCTGGAGCCTGTGGGGAGAGGGAGGGGTCGCTGCGA
>CAKALG010026989.1:0-14807 GCA_916700815.1 Helicolenus hilgendorfi | reverse complement strand
CCTCTCAACATCAAGTGGGCTGGTGGACTCATTAACCTGACTACTGCAAATAAAGCAGGCAGGCACAAGAGACGCCTATGATAGCACACTTAAGGCCCCGCTGAATCCCCCCACCGCCGCCATCGTCCCTCCACCTCCTCCCTCTCCTCTTCTCCCTCCAGTCTCTCCGGCTTCCCAGGGCTCCTCTGATAGGAGGAAATCAGCCTCTGGCCTATTTCAGGTGTCCCAAATAAGGGATGGGGGGTGATTTCCACTTTCCTTATTCTGTCTCCTTCATACCTTGAGCTTTAATCAGTTTTTGGCTCCGTACTCTAACCTGGTTTCGCTGAAAAATGAATGAACTGCTTGCTTCCGTGGAACAGTTTGTTGGTGTTTCAACTGATGTGATCCCAGTTCATATGTTTATTTGGTGCAATATTTCTCTTTATCACAATGAAGCTTTCTTTGTTGTGGCGGAGAACACACAGTTCCTGTTGCCTCATAAATATCACGTGCAAGCTGTGAAAAATGTGCCCAAAAACATTGAATCAAGTGCTTTGGGTATTTTTAACAAAGGTCAATATGCATTTGTATTTGAGTCACATTGTCCTCCCAACAGTGTATTATGGTTTGCTGTTCAGGGTCAACATTTAATTGCAGTTTATTTAGTTTTATCAGGAACAGAACCACAGCTAACTGCAGCATAGTCTGTGTTTTAGTTTATTTAAAAGTGGAAAAGGAAAAAAGGAGATGCAGATGGTGTATGGTAGGAAATATTCCAACTATCTTTTCTTTTAATATATTATATACATGTTACCATGTCCAATTTCTTCTTCTCTGTTTTGATTGATGTGTTGCAGGAGAAATATCACTTCCAAACACATTTTGACTGTCAAGGTGCTCTCCTGCTGCTGTCAGTCTGATTCTAGTTTCCTGGTTAATGAGTCAAGTCTTTTTTATACCATCTTGAATCTTTTAAACTTATCAACTTGGGCGATGCAACTTGACTTATTTGGGTCAGTGAAGCCTTTACGAATAGTCCTCCCAACTAATGAAGCAGTTGTGATGTGGAAACGAGGGATTGAAACTAAAAGAGTCTGTTGAAATAGATTTGATAACTTGTTTTGATGAATATTTTTATAGTGGCGTGGAAGTCTTATAGCTCGCCGCTGAATTATGTATCCATGTGAAATTGGGTCATGAGCAGCTGTTCTCTGCACACTGACAAGGACAGGTCAGATACTCATCTCACAGTGTGAGAGTGTGTTGTTTTATGTTTCTCCCTGTTATTTATCTCTCATATCCCTGCTGGTTATTAACGCTCAGCGTTATTGCTTATGGGTGTGGACCTCTCAGATATTGATTCGATGTTAATGTCGTGCACCGTTTGATATATGGCCGCTGAAATTGCTCAAGCATTTGATCAGGTTGCTTGTATGTAGATTAGATTCATTAGATATTCCCCCCGCTATTTTTCATGATGTTTCCTCACATTCATTTTACGGCCTCTCATTGTCCTCCCTGCAAAGTAAATGATTTTAATCTGGTGATGCTGTGTGTCCTCTCAAATCCAGGCAGCAGCGGCGCAGAAAGGCAGGAAGAGGCCAACGCCACAATAAGCTCTAATCGTGCAAGCGCCTCATTTTCTGAAAAGGAATATTCATACCAACATCAAAGGGGTTAGCACTCCTGACACTGACAAATTGCAGATGAGGTTTCATTAATTAAGTAGGCCACTAATGTTTATTTAAATGAAATTTACGGCTGCATTATTGATTCGCCGCCACAGAATTATCTGACACGATGCACATGGAACGTGAGCGGTGGCTCTGTGCGGGCGCAGACAGACAGCGGGAGTGAGAATGAGGGGATGGATGGATGTTTGGAGGGGGTCTAGGTATGTTTGAAGCCCAAAGAATTGGATGGGAAGAGGTTTAGGGATGAGTATAGCTGCCAGCATGAAGGTGCCTTTGCCTATATATCCTCAGAGTGAAGCCTGTGGAGAAAAGGATGCTTTTGTTTGCATTTAAAGTGCAGACTATTTGCACGTCAGATGTAAGGAAATCACTGTCACTGTTATTTCTGCTTTTATATTACCTGTGGCAAATGAAAGCAGCAATAATTGACAGAAAGTACACATCCAATTCACTTGACTTCAGTCAGTACTGACATCAGAGGCTCATATCTCCCACCACACATCAACGTTTCCTTGTGCGGTTCGCCTTCTAGCTTTCTGCCTCTCTAACTGGTGAATGTCAGGTTTCCTATCTTTGTTGCTGTCATCATTTTATATCTTTAAAACAGCGTATTTAAAAAAAAAGGAACACCACACATGGTAAAGAAATGCTTCACGTTTATGGTTTAGAAAATCTTCAATGCATAGCAAAACTGCACCGAGAACCTAAAACTATTTCATAAATTCTTTCTCCTATTGTTCCCAAGGGCAGGATCAAGGAGACACGTCTAACCAGTGTGTGTGTGTGCATTTACGCGCCGAGCCGCATATACACGCTCCTTGCTTTTTGTCAACACAACACATGCAGACGAATTGTTATTGACAAGTACACACAATACACCAAGAGCTACTGAAGAAGAGAAGACTCAATAAAATTGAATGATAGGCTTGTTGAGATCCGAGGCCTTTCTAATTCCCCGTAATAGACTCCTCTATGCTTTGAAATGTGATTTAGGCTGGAGTAGTGGGTTTTGGTAGTCTGTTAGCCACTCTATCCATCGCTCCTCCCTGTAATGGAGAGCACAGGCAGGTTTCTACCAGGCGGAGACGCACACCGCAGCATTCATGCAGCGACCACAGCCTCTTGTCTGTCCCACAGTAAAACATTTGACTGAATAAAAAATCAATGGTAATTAGATCGGATGATATGAATCCAGGTGTCGAGAGTTCGAGCATAAACCTATCCCCTGGATTTGTAACCATGATTTATCTGTGACACTAAATAAAACAAAGCTGCAGCGCTTCCCTGCTGTAGTGAAATGTAGAAATGTTTTCACGTATTTCATATTTCGAGTACCAATTACACAATCTGAAGTGGTTTATTTTACCGGCTGCAACGTGGTGCTGTGCAGCCAATGTTCACATGACATATTTATACAAACATGTACTCTTTAGTGGTTTCCATTGTATTTATTCAGTGACTTAACACAGATAAGAATGCACACACATGCTTTTGTCAGGGTCCATATGGTGTGCTTTTATTTTAGAAACAGATTTTGTGGGTGTGTGTGTGTGTTAGAGTAGAGCAGATGAAACCACTCCTGTTGTGTTCTTCCTCTCGGGCTGCGCTCTGATGGCAGGTCCAACGGGATGACTGCCTGCCATCTGTCCAGGTACGCTGCTCAGTACGTCTTCACCCCACAGCTCTGTGGAAGTGTCTGAATCTCGTGTGTGAGTGTGTCTGTTTTTGTGTTTTATGCCCTCTGTTCTCAGAAACATAAGACAATTATTTTCTCATGAGCCTAACTTCAGTCCAAAACTATTTCACCCACTCTTTTAGGGGTGGGGGAAAAAATCGATACCGCATAGTATCGCAATATTGTGCATGGCAATAATTTATCGATACACGGATGTCAGGTATCTATCTTTTATTATTAGGGCTGTCAATTGATTAAAATATTTAATCGTGATTAATCGCAAATGAATCACACTTTTTTTTATCTGTTCAAAATGTACCTTAACGAGAGATTTGTTAAGTATTTAATACTTTTATAAATACTTTTAATACAAGTGCATGTATATATTTATTACTGGAAATCAATTAACAACACAAAATAATGACAAATATTGTCCAGAAACCCTCACAGGTACTGCATTTAGCATACAAAATATGCTCAAATCATAACATGGCAAACTCAAGTCTAACAGGCAACAACAGCTGTCAGTGTTCTGACTTGACTATGACTTGCCCCAAACTGCATGTGATTATCATAAAGTGGGCATGTCTGTAAAGGGGAGACTCGTGGGTACCCATAGAACCCATTTTCATTCACATATCTTGAGGTCAGAGGTCAAGGAACCCCTTAGAAAATGTCCATGACAGGTTTTCAAATTTAGCGTAAATTTGGAGCGTTATTTAGCCTTTCTATTCTTGACAAGCTAGTATGACATGGTACCAATGGATTCCTTAGGTTTTCTTTGTTTATGATACAAGTATTTTCAGAAATCAGTGGCGTTAAAACAAATTTTCGTTAACACGTTATTATCACGTTAACTTTGACAGCCCTATTTATTATATAAGCTATTAATATTGCAAATACAAGACTCCATCACACAAACAGTTCAGTTTGTGAGATGGTTGATGCAACGTTTATGTTTTTATGACAATGTCGGTCAGGCTGTCTGCTTGACTGACCCGATCCCATTTCAATGCAATGAAAAATATTGAAGTGAGATGAACAGAGTTAAAACGATATCTTATTAGATAAAACAGATGTAGAGAAATGGCATATTTTGCAGTTGAAAAAAGGTAATAAATCGCAATATATCTTATCGCAATACTCAGCATATCGCAAAATGTTTAAAATAGTATCGTGACTTAAGTATCGTGATAATAACATATCGTGGGGCCTCTTGTGATTCCCACCCTTAGACTCTTTTCTTGATTATTATTCTCTATCATGACACACACACACACACACACACACACACACAGACACTTGTGGAACACATATTACTCCGTCACACATGTACCCTCTAGCATGCACAAGCACTCCACCCACCACCGAGGGACATGTTCGTGTATGTATGTGTCGTGTGGTAAAGCTGAAGGTAGAGATAGGACAGTACTGTGAGTGTGTGTGTGTGTGTGTGTATGTGTGTGTGTGTGTGTGGCAGGTGGTAAATGACATTGCGAGCCAACAGGCTGAGGTCAACCTCACTGGGCATAAGCCCAAGCTATATTATCAACTGGATAGCTGGCAGCTTGCTCTGCTGTACTGACGCTACCCACACCCACTGCTATCCACACCTAGACAATCTCCCTCTCTCTCACACACACACACACACACATACACACAACTTGCTAAAATATTGATTTGTAAGCAGCGTGAAATCCTAAAGAAATGTAATGGTTTTATTGCTCGTAGCAGCAGCATTGCATTCCAACTGTGGCACCAATTTAAACACACAAAAAATACCTTGAAAAATGGCAATATGTTCTCTCCATTTGTGTTATATTGATATTTAGAAATAAAGGAGGGAGGGGGCAGGAGATGCAGTAATCATTTTAATAGTAGCATTTTAAATTATCTGCTCTGCAAAAGCAACAACCTTCTTTATGTTTTCCCTGGTCACACTTAGTCACACTATGTCCCCTATACAGGATTTATAAGCCGTATACAATCATTTAATAAATGGTTTATAATACACTATAATAGGATATTTTAAGTGTTTATTAATGTAAATTATTTGTCAACAATTATCACTTCTCCTATGAAGACATATTTTATATTAGTACAACTGTGTGTTACTATATTGTCAGTCATTATCTGCTTGTTTATGCAGCAGCCTCCACTTATAGGTGACCACAGGAGGAGTTATGGTTGTTGACAACTACATTAGAGTGCATTATACATTGTTTCTTCAGTGTTTATATATACTGCCTATGAGTGCTAAATAAGGTGTCACCTTTTCCCGCATGTCTCCTTTGGAGTTTATGCTAAATAAGATCCGTTGTTTACTGTTTTTGCATCAACATCTGATCAAAAAATTATCATCATATGATGCAGTGTAAGACTGAAGTGAGGATATTTTCAGCGTTCAAAATAGATCAAGTGCCTTTTGCTTGATAGCGCAGCCAGCGAGTCTTGGGCATCGCGTTGCCCTATCTACATCATCCTCTCAAAGCGAAAGAAAAATCTTCTGACGTGCTCTCGTTTTTTTTTTTCTTTTGCGGCAAGTCATGCTTCATCAGAGCGGCGTGCTGTTTGACCCACTTTACTTCAACATTTCATCCTCCGTTGTCTCAAAGAAAACCAAATACCACGGTGCGTTTACTGTACGGTAGTTGGGGAAAGGTGACAATTCAGCAGCACTAAACGACATTGCAGTTAATACCACGGTTACTTTACATAACGTGTGTAATGAGAAAGATGTGTCTTTATGATTTGCCATATACGTGTGGTGAAATATTTCCATCAGTGGTACAGTAGCATGGCAGTGAAAATGGAGATAGATGTTGGTTACCGTTGGTGATCTGTATCAGAAGTGTGTATGAGGCAGGAAGGAGGTCACAAAATCTGACAGCAACATTTTGTGATTATACCCCTGCTGAGATCTCCCGTGCACATACCGATGGCTCGTCGGCCGTAGGAAAGATCCTAAATATACGTGTGAGGTTAGGAGGCAGGGGTGGATAGAGAGATGCTGAGGAGAGGGGGGAAGGGATGGGATGGAGAGAGAAAGAGAGGAGGTAGGGAGGGAGGGGGGGACACAGCAGCTGGCTCCTCTTTTTTTTCCTGTCATTATCCCTGGTCGCTGTTTCAGTCAGCCCCATTTGATGAAAGTCAAATAGTACACTAGCCCTGATTATGTGACAACTGGAATTCACCTACTTAGTTAATCCTGCATCGGGGTTTAGATTTCAATTAATTTCTCTCTGGTTGCTCCATCCTCCCAGGGGGAAGCGAGAGCCGGGGTGGGGGAGGGGAGCCTGCTGTGTGGGTGAGGAGGATACAGTATGATGGAGAGGGTGGGGGGAGGGGAAGCCATACATAGAGAACAGAGATGGCGAAAATGCCTGCACAGCACATTCACATATACCACGCAGGGCAGGGAGATGTCTGGTTTTCCTGCTTCAACCGTGTAGTCAGGGAGCAATCGGCTGAATATTTTTTATAGCTTTTTACTTCCTTTGCAAAGGGATTCATGGTAGCGACTGCAGCATATGCATGCACGTCTTTTGTGCCTCCCTGCACGGCGTTCAGCGAGCTGTCTGATATCATATCTACATGCTTACCAGCGTGTGCTCTGAATGCTTTTGTCCGTAAGCTCGTGTGTAAACCCGAGCGCACGCTACACACATTTCAGAGCATGTATTTATGTCTGTGTTTCACACAAAAAAAGCTGCATATTAATCAGGTCTCAGAGGCCCTTTAGAGGATCAAACCCCCCAGGTTGTGATTTTCCGCCATTAGTCTTACGAGGCTGAGGGGACTGGGACTGTTTAGGCCAGCTGAGCCTGCTGCGCTCGGGGAACAATGCTACTGTATCTCCTCTCCTCCTCCTCCTCCTCCTCCTCCTCCTCCTCCTCCTCCTCGTCTTCCTCGTCTTCTCCCGTCTCTCTATCTGACATTCCTTGACATTCTGATGGAGGTTTGAGTTAGAGCCTCCTGGCCGCGTCGTCGTCATGGTAAATCTTTCGCCATATGGCGTCCGGTCACACTGGGTGTCTGTGATGGGCAGAGTGCCTGGCGAGATGCTGCTGCACATCCATCTAAGAAATAAGCAGGAAGAAGCAATGTGGGTTGAATGTCACATATACAATTTCTGCAGATATATGTGGATTTTTGTGAAAGCATTTGAAAGAAAATAACAAAAATCCTCTCCTACTGTATAAAATTGACATTAAATATTGTCTAATTCAAAGCATTAACAAACATTACTTTTTTTTATGTTTTCCACAAATATAGTTGAATACATTATAGTCTCCTTTTTGTATGAAATATGACATTTTGCATTGAGCGTGAGAGATGTTGTAAGTTTGCCCTTTTAGTTACTGACATAATTCATAACGCTCTTTTTGGGAAAAGGCTATATGTGAATAATTTAAATCAAGTCAAAAATGCTCTGCTTAAAGTACAAGGTCTTTTAATTTTTTCATGAATTTGTGTTTTGACAGTGATTGCACACAACAAAAAGCACATTGTGGAGTTTTATTACAGACTTGTCAGAGCTCTCTGCACGGCTATTGAAGAAGCTCTACCAATTTAAATAGTCTTCCAATATTTAATGTTAAAAATCTACTAATGCACACTACAGCAGCTGTTAGCCCTGAATTATAGTCTTTTACTTTCACAACATTTGCTTAGTGCATTCCTAACTGCTGTGCTTCACAAACACATTTCATTTTAATTTAATCCATCAATTAATTTTGTATTAGTGTAAAGAAGTAACTTCTTGTGTGTAAGTCCTTTCATGCCATCATGTAGAAAGCATCGAAGCAGTTATCAAGGACCCTCTGCTAATGGGGAAGCTAATGGCAAAGCTAATGAGAAAGCTAATGTGAGGAGGTGATGGTGGTGGTGGTGGAGGTGGTAGCTGAAGATAATGCCATGTAGATGTCCTGCGGGGAGTCCTCGCCCTCCATCAGCTCTCATTAATAGAGATGGTGTGTTCTGTGGTGGGAGAGGAGGCTGACCCTTAATACACTGCCAACCCGCTGTAATCTGCTTTCACCAGTACGGCCTGACAGTGGAGCAGGATACTTACCTTACCTCCACCCGGTCCCGCACCTCCTCGTCCTTAACTCGCTGTCTCCTCCCTGCCAAGGTGAAGCCCCCAGAGCACAGGATGCTGGGACACTAATGGTCCTTGGCATGGCAGCTCACTAACAGCACCTCCGGACTAGTGAGGATAGCAGTGTGAATACACAGCCGAGGTAGAACGAGGCAGTGAGGAAAACATCCTTCAAAATATGGTGATCTATTAAAGGAATAGTTCAACATTTTTGGAAACACGCTTATTCGCTTTCCTGCAGACAGTTAAATGAGAAAATCAGTATTGTTCTCATGTCTGTATAATAAATATGAAGTTACAGCTAGCAGCATGTTAGTTTAGCTTAGCACAAAGAGTATAGAAGCAAAGAGAAGAAACTCCTGGTTTCTTTTGACAACAGCCGCTGCCGCCATTTTGGACTGAAAATGCCTATAATATTTATAATATTTTATCGACACAGGCAATATCGGTAGAATATGACAATAGTTTAGTACGGCACTTTTTAGGCGGACATTTTACATGGAATCCGGTAGTCACTTTGAGTCCAAAATAGCAGAAGCGTAGCTTTGCTGCTGAGCGCTGATTTCCATTGACTTTCACTTCTGAGCAATATACGCTCTTTGCTTTGACTTCCTGTAGTCTTGTCGTCACCATGACGTTGCCAGGCAACCAGCAAGGAATCCAGGAAGTCACTGAGACCGGCCAAGAAATAGTCTTCATCTGAAATCGCATACTATGCACTATATAACCAATATGTGTACTATGGTTCAACATACTTTGTGTGAATAAACAGTAGTTTGTATCTTTGCGGACGCACTGAGCAGCAATTTATGTCGTCACTTCTGAGAGCATCCATTTCAGTTGGAGACGCGTAACCATGGTAACCCGTGCCAACCTCGTGACCAAAATGACGGTTTGTGAGAATCAGTCTGAATTAATTTGAGATATATATTACGCCTAGCAAAGGGAAATCTTATACTTATACTTAAATTGAAGCGTTATTGATGTTACGGAGCTGTCCGTCAACGTCTGTTATGAACGTTGTCGTCACTACCACATTGCAATGTGGGATATTTATGCCGCCATAGTGTCCAGCGTTGTATCCTGTAATATTTCACCGGAAATAGTATGCAATTTGCGTACTATTGGTTTCATACTAAGGTTTCGGACATAGGCTAAAGACTAAAAAATGTCACATATTGTTTTAGCATACTAAATAGCATGTTAGTATGGAATTTCGGTTCCTGGAGTCTTTTCATCACCATGAGGTTGCCAGGCAACCAGCAGAGACTCCAGGAAGTCACTTAGCCCGGCCAAAATATAGTCCAGCCATGGATGTATTAAGATAGCAGGACGCGGCGTCTCTAGTCAAAAAAAGCATTGTTCCTGTAGACCGCCGTTATAAAAGTCATGAAGTTTTGCATTTCTAAAACTTCCCCAGAGCCCAAAAAATATGCTTCTATGTGCATGATGTCATCACAGTGTCAAGGCCGTCGGTCAAGAGGGACCAAGCATCTAGATTTTATAATACACTCATGTGTTCCACACATGGACAGAGCCTGCGTCTTTTCCCTCCGTTTCTAGTCTTTATGCTAAGCTAAGCTAACACAACGCACACGCATGAGAGTGATATCGATCTTCTCATCTAACTCTCAACAAGAAACCGAATCTCTCAAAATGTCGAACTATTCCTTTAATGTGTGCATGTATGTCATGGAAAGACGACGCAGCTAACATTGTGTGAGAAAACAACCAACCAGAAACAGAGAGTCAGAGAGGAGTGTGTGTGATGGAGAGAGACATGTACAGAGAGTTTTCCTGGCTCTGTAATGGCTGCCATCCTCTCTCTCTCTCTCTCTCTCTCTCTCTCTCTCTCTCTCTCTCTCTCTCTCTCTGCTCCTCCTCCTCCTCCTCTTCCTCCTCTCACGGCTGCGGCTCTGTGGATCCTCTGTGCCCAGGCATGCTGTACTGAACATGCATGGCAGCGTGTCTCCTCCTGTAGCAAGCTACCTCCTGCACCACTCCTCCCGCTATTTCAAGGAAAGTGCAACCTTTGCCTTGGGCCTTAATTATGTTCAATTTGCCAAGCTGGGCCTGAAACCATTGGGGGGTGGAAAAGCTCTCTGACCTATTTATCAATGCAGCTTTTTCCTTCCACTGACTGAGACCCAACCAAAAAGATACAGAGAGAGAGAGAGACTTTACTCAGTTTGCACATAAGCAGCACCGGCATAAGATGAAAAAACAGGTGCAGCAATGGTACAATATATATTTACATGCTGTGTTTGCATTAATTAGTGCTGATCGTCACTACTGTGGGTGTGTCACAGTACTGTTTCCCCTTTTTCTTGTCATTTTAGCTTATTATGAAATCAACAGTACAGATTCTTCAGAGCTTTTTTTTCTATTATAATACACACTCAAATCGAACCAAATTCCTTTGTAGCGACTAAACTGTCAAAAAAAATGAAACGGCGTCAGTGTTTTGTTTTACCTGCGGCCAACAATGCTGCATTATCTCCCAAACAGACTGCTGCTCTTTCAATAGAGACTGAAGAAGCTTCTTCAGACCACATGATTGGAGGTAAACACTGAGGAGGCCATTGACCTTTCATTATAGCTTCTGATAAGGCCAACTATCTCCCCTCTCTACACTGTGCCCTAAATGTCAAGTCACTGTATGCGTTATAATTACCCCGAGTTGGTATTTTCCTCCTCTTTACGTTTCAATGCATGGAGAGCAAATCCCACTAGTTGAGGTTGGCTGAGGACATGTCATACTACATTAGACGTGTGCGGTTAATTTAGCTGTTCATGGGATAATAAATGTCCTGTTTTTTTTTTGTAACGTAGAATTTTCCAAAGATGGAAGGAGGCATTCTGAACGCTGAGAATTGACCTCCCCAGAGTGAAGAGCTTGTTAATACATTCTCATTAAGAGGTTTTATGCATGGACAAATAAACAAATGCTAATAAACTTCTAATTATTTTTCTCACAGTAAATTCAGGGATTTTTTGAATATTCATGTTTTTCCTAAAAGAAGTGCAATTATTTCTCCTTTGCCTGAGCATGCTACTTTTTGGAAAAAGCTTCTTTTTATAACAATCTGACTGTCAGAAAATGTATTTCAAGAACAAAGAGGTAAGTCTTGAAGAGTTGGTGTATGTTTTACCAAGAAGATTAGATTTGACTGATTGTTGAAAGAATATTTTGACACACCGCTGAAGGAAGAAAAGACTCTAAAATGATCAGACTGTGCTTTTCGGCATATTTATATTTAATTGGTTGAATAATTTTTTTCTTCCCACATGCTATTTCAGTCAAGTTTTTTTTTTTTGCCAGCAACCGCAGTGTCGAAGTTATTTAGTTGGGAAAGATGATGTCAAAGTCCTGCAGTATTTCCCTATAAAAGAGGAACACCCTCAATACAATGCACCATATTTCAGCTCCATTGTGATTTTTTTTTTTTTCCCCCGTGAAAACATTGTGCATCACTAATGCAATTTGACTTGCCGGTGCAATTGTGTGGAAGACGGTGTAGGCCCATTTCGCTGAGTGTCAAGGAAGGCTTTTAAACTGTCACCTCACTCTCTCCTTCCTTCATACAGAAACCTTTTAGAGGTCCTCTTGGACAATGGAGTGTGAACGCTGTTTCCCTATTCTAATTTTTGCTGCCGAGTTATTCGGTAGTAATGGCTGATCCGGTCTCAGACGCCTTGTCTGTTTTCGGGGATGTATGTGTGTGTGTGAATGACATGGTAAACATAAGGGGTTTGGCGCATACAGACATACCATATCAGGAGTCCAAGTCTAGTTTGCATGTCGACAGACTGCCATGATTCAAGATGGCACCTGTCTCACTGATGTCTTTACCGCTGCTGCTCTGAGCCTTCTGCAGCTTAGTGACAGCCCGAGTCCTCGCTGACGAGAAAGCCCAGAGAGAACCAGAGGCAGAATCTGAGATTAGGAACGTTGTTGTGAGCATTGAGATGCATGAATCTCCCTGTTAAAGACGGCGCTCCATATTAGTCGTTAGATTAAAAACTGTGGGGTGCTAAAGACATTAGTCAGACTCGTTCCACGCGGTGATTTGCTGCGTGCCTTTTTAACAACTGCGGCCCTTCACTTGCACATGGCAGAAAATGAAGTGAGGAGAAAATGAAATTATGATTTGCGATGACAAAACGGAGACGTGTGCGTGCTACCACAAAAACAGCAACAACTCATGAATAATGCATGGCTGCTGCCGTGGGCTATAGATTAAGTGTGAATATTCATTAATTTGCTTGCCCTTTGGGAGGTGATGCAAATTCATACAAAGGCATGCTGGCAACTGGGTTATCCACCGCTCATATGAGTAAATAAGGGTAACTACGGATGGCACTGGTTATTTCTCCATAAGTACCCAAGCTGCCTGCAAACTGAAGGGCAGCGTCGGCGCTGTTAAGAAGTTTTAACAGGGTTTTTCCTGAAGTAGTGACCCCCCCAGCTCTTAAGTGCTAAGTCACCAGAGCAGGGAAAGCCCATTAGCGTAAAGAAGGTGGGGGGAAGGAAAGAGTTTGAGTGATTAGGCTGATTGGATATAGCAGCACTAGGTTGCTCAGGTCAGGACTAATCAGCTTCAGAAACAGAAGGAAGGTCCCTAACGAGAAATAAAGAAAGAAAGACGAAGAGATGCGACTGCTGTCCAGTGTAAACAGGCTTCATGTCACACACACAAACAATAACATGTCTCATACAGCCCCGGGCGAGCACAGTGCAGTCACTGAGTCAGCATGGCGATGGATGAGCCACTAGAAACAAAACAGCTAATATGTGATTGTTCTCTTTAGTCGCACCAGTTTGGACGGAGCCAGTGGGCCCAAAACCTCCTGAAAATCAGTAAAGAAATTGGGGAACGGCGCACCGTGAACGGTTCACAGTCTGCAGGTTTTCAGTCGTCACCAGGCAATTTCACCGCTAACTTCAAACAGAGCAGAGGAGCTATTCAGTGAAATCACCTCTTGTAGTTTTTGCTCTGAATGGCACCTGCAGACGTTCTGTTGCACATCGTTGACTTTTTTTGACGCTATTTTGGCTCCCTTACATCACTCTTTACCTGCACGAGCACTCGGCTTCCTTTCCACATCCGCCGTCTCCCGTTTTTCCTCAACCATGAAAAAACACTGCGTGCAGGATAAATTGATTTTGTTTAGGGGATCATTTGCACATTTATCCACGCTATATGGAGGACCCCGCCGCGTGTGTTGCCCCTGCAGCACACAGTGGCAGGAGGAAGAGCGGGGATTGGACGGAGATAAACGACTCATTAACCCCAAATTGATCATGAGCCGCACACTTGTGAGGACATTTCATCATTAATATTTCAACTTAATTATTTGTGCGCGTGTTGACTCCGAGGTTCTAATTTACACGTCACCCTGTGATATATGAATTATTGTAATGAACAATATTTGAGCAGTTATTTCTCCCCCCTGCCACCATTTTTCTTTCCCCTCCCTCTCTTTGTCTCCCACCTCTCTCTCTCCTGTGTGCAGAAATAATTTGGAGTCATGATAAACTCGTGTCGTAGGGGCTTAAATCCCGAAGACTGACGCTTATAAATCAAACTCTGCTGGCTGAGGGAATTGTGCCACATACGGATGTATGAACCGCTAGCACAAAGTTTTTGCTTTGTATCGTTCACAAAAGCATTCTTGGTATCACTTTTGAGAAGTGCTGTCAGTGGAGATTGAATTTCTTATGAGTGGCAAAAACATTTTCATGAAGTTTTGTGTTCGCCTCGCCTGAGCTGTTTCCTGTGCTGTCCCGGCTTTTATTCTGTATGACATGTAGTAGGTATCGGCGTGGTGATTTGCTATCCCGTAGAGGTGGAGTGTCTGCTTTGCTTTGTTTACCTCCCTCCCTGATGTACCCCGTCACTTGTGCTCAGTCAGATAGCAGCGACAGAGAGAAACTTTCATTTCCGCTAACCCGCTGCCTTCAATGTGCGGACAATTCAGAGCATCAACACTCCACAAATCACTCTGTACACTTGTACTATAACATCAAACAGCTAAGAAGCGTCTTAAGACAGACAGCAGGTGTGCTCTGAATCGTTCTGACCAAACATGCCAACACCTCGAACAAGACGTCTCATTCCAGGCGCCATCACTGTTCCCGCAGCTTTAATAGACTTCTCTGGGTGAGGTTTGAGGTTCAGAGCCAGATTGAGAGGTCCGGGGATTGGAGGTGAGTGCAAACCTGTGCATTAGCATGTCTTAATCCCAGAGAGCCATAATCTGGGATTAGTGATCCTCACTGGATCCAGATTAGAGCATCCGCTCATGCAGCAGCAGGCTCTGCACCAACGGCTGGCACCACCTCCCCCAACCC
>CAKALG010026988.1:0-26471 GCA_916700815.1 Helicolenus hilgendorfi | reverse complement strand
CCTCTCCTGGGTCATAAGCGCCTCTCGATGATGGCTGGACAACCCGTACTTTTCCTCCAGGCAGCGCAGCGGCAGCCCTCTGTTGATCGGCTGGAAGATTATGGCTCCCACCACCTTCAATGCACAGATACAGGACGACAGTCAAGTCAACATGTTTTCTGTATCAAACGTTCTCTCTTAGATAGTGAAATATTACGTTTTGTCCAATTACAACTAATTCTTTGGATGGCATTTGACATCCAGTCAATGTCAGCAGAGGAAGGTAGTGCACATAAGTATTTGCTTTCTTTATGTGTTTCCAAATTTGGGAAACGCACTAACTTCCATATTTTACTGACCAGCAACAAATCAACTGTATCAAAGAACCTGTGAAGATGTTTTCCATTAGAATATTTTATGTGTAAAAGACTTCACTAAACCCACCTGGGAGACAGGTTTTCTGTTGCCAACGTAGTATCTAACAAGTGCAGGGACGTTGTCAAACCCTTCTCTCTCCAGATGGTACTCGACTCTGGAGTAGGCTTCGTTCAACATCACTACCTGAAGGACAAATGTAAAAAAGAAAAGTTATTATTATTATTATATTTTTAATCAGTGACCCCTTAAAATGAAGCGAGTAATTGTCTAGGGGTGGAAACAAACATCAAATATCAAGTATTGTGAAATTCTGTTTTGTGATACTGTATCGATTCTCAAAAACACTGTATTGATTTTAATTAATAGTCTATATGCTAAGATTAACTCAGTCTATACTTTATTTCATTTCCAAAGAGATGCGCCCTCTCAGTGTAGTTGGATGTTACAGGGACTGTGATAAATGTAGATGCAGATCCCACCCTTCTGATTACATAAAAAGTTATTACATTATACAACTTCAAGTGTTTGTCAGTTTTATATGAAGTCATACTCATGGTTTTACCTTCTTGTTGATTTTAAAGTGCTGGGCAGCATTTCGCCACTGGCAGGTCAGAACATAACATCCTGGACTGGACAGCGAATCTCGGATCATGAAATCACCATCACGCTGCACCGAGTTTTCTGCAACCTGGAAGAATACAGAGGATTACATATGGGTACACACACACACACACACACGCGCACATACAGGCGCACGTGTTTGTTTACAGTCCAAACATTTAATTAAATCTAATAATGGCCGGCTGTTATACTGTTATCGTCTTTATGAGCTCAGTGCCGCCTGGTTTTCAGCGGTTATGTAACACATGAAGATATTTAAAGCCTCAACCTCTGACAGTATTTATCCAGCTAGAAAATCATCAGATACATTTTTACATTTATGTTTTATAACTTAATATTTACATAGGAAATGTGCTCTTGATTCAATATAAACCCATACATGTATATAGCATGACAAAAAAAATAGCTTTTTCCAGAGATTTCAGCCAAATGCCCTGACTAAAGTTTTATACCTGGGTCAGTGAGCTTTATCAATGTCAGCTATGCTCCATCTGTTGTGCAACACCACACGATTTGGTTGAAAGCTCCAGAAAAAAAAGCTAGTAAGTAGACCTCGAGGTTTGATTAACATTAGTTTTAGACTTGTTTTGGTCAAACTGCTGTTTCCAAGGATAATAATTTCACACCCTTTATATGTGTACATTTCTGTGCATGCAAATAAAAACAAATAGTTGATTGATTGATTGATCGACAGAAAATTATTCAGGAAGAATTTTGATAAATAATTCATTAGATTTGATTGAAAATACCAAACATTTGATGAGTTTCAGCTTCTGAAATGTGAAGATTTCATGCTTTTCTTTGTCATATATGATAGTAAACTCAATATATTTGTCTAACTGTTGGTTAGATAAAATAAGCAACTTGAGTACGTCATAATGGGAATTTTTCTTCTGACATATTATCGACAAAACAATGAATGAATTAATTGAGAAAATCATCAATCAGCCATGAAAAGGCAGGTTGCAGCGCTCCATGGAGACATAAAACATTATGCAGCACGTCTACATGCTAAACTCTGCAGTTGTTATGAAACAAGAATAGATGATAAATATTAGATTTTGATAAAGTATTTACTTCATTGAATCAATGCACATTTAAAAGCAGGGCTGAGGGACGTCATGAGGTTTAACATGTCATTCAAAAATCTGATTTATATTTGGGTTTGACAGGAAACTAATGAGCTGAACATATTTCTTTATCTTTGTATCCATCACACTCTTGTTACATTTACTGCCTCTCTCTCTCACTCACACACACTCACACACACACACATACACACACAACCCTTCACACACAGTTACAGACTTTAATTAAGCAAGTGTTTGTATAGTATATAATGGTAGTTTAGTTTAGCCAAAGGAAGCAGCTTATTAAAAATGATTACATCTCAGAGCTGGCTTTCAGAGGGAACACACAATCTCTCTCTCTCTCTCTATCTATCTCTCTCTCTCTCTCTCTCTCTCTCTCTCTCTCTCTCTCTCTCTCTCTCTCTCCCTCTCTTTCTCACACACACACACACCATACAGAAAGAGCTTTTTATACACTGACCTCATGTTATAACCCTGTCTCTGCTGCCGAGGCCGCTATTTAAGTTATAATCTTTCTGTAAGCACTGTGAGTGCAGTATGGCAGTCTAATAATAGGTGATCTGGTTCAACAAGTTTCTAACCAGGCTTTTAAAGGGAGGGACTCATGACTCACATTTGTGTGTGTTTCAAGGTGTGTGTGTGTTACCTGTCTGGGTATAGCTCCGTGGTACCACGCGTGGCTTCTCGGCTCCTCGCAGTTCAACTTTAGTTCTTCCTCCAGCTCTCTGCGAAGTTTCTCTGAGGGGCAGTCCACGATGAACTGATCTCTGGAGAACTGCAATGAAAAATATACAAAAAACAGAACTGAATGAAGTGGCTGACTTCTATAGAAAAACACACAGAAACTGACATCAGTATCTTCGTTCGTCTGTCCACAGCTTAAAGTTTCATATACAGACCATGAATTTTAGTAGTTATAGGAGCATACAAAAACAGTTCCTTATTACCTAACAAACAGTGATAAGGGAAAAGCTCAAAGCACAGCAATAACAAATATTATTCCTGTGAAAATAACAGCAGTTGATGTGATTGTTTGAGGGGAAATGAAAAGTAATGTAGCATTCGTGTTCATGGTGTAGCTCAGTGGTTTCCTCTCCCTATTAAATTACCACAATGTCTTATTGAGACTCCTCGTCAGCAGTTGCATTTGTTATTGGACTCTGACCAAATTATTAATTTTGTTGTTTTATTCAAATACGTTTTAGAGGTCTAAAAACATTATCTAGTCATTTATAACAAAAAAAGATTAAAAGGATAATATCTGTAATATTGCTGAATTATTCCCTTTTTCTGCTTTTCTATACTGTTAATCATTTTGTCTCAGATTGATCTTGCAACTCCCAGGTTAGAAATCACTATTGTATCAGCAACAACTTTATTCAGACCTCAGTCATAAAGCTAAATAAATGTAAGTGCATTCATTAGTATTTATACTACTACTGCTACCTTACTAATGCTGCTAATGTTACTACTACTAATACTACTACTTATAACAATAGCTTCATTTTTTATACACATTCAATTAAAAGTAAACAGAACAGCTTATATGAAATCACAGCAGCAATTTAAAAACGTGATTACAAATTTTAATTTAAAAGCTTTTTAAGAGCCCGCAACAGAAATAAAAACCTTCTTAAACAAGAAGCAATCAGACTTTTTCTTTTTAAAGATAAAGTGAAGTTTTAATTTATAGCTCAACATTACTAATTTGCCTCATAGGACTTTGACAATTTGTGCAACCGACAACACGCAATACCCTTAAAACCACATTGATTGAAGGTCACCCAAAACATAGAGGGTTGCAAAGACCAAGACAGGTGAACTGTAGAATATATCTTGTAGACACCTGACAGATGATTAAATGATTGATCGGTTTAATCCTGACAACGAATTTAATTAAAAAGTGAAGGACATAATGATCTGGTAACAACCTGACAGGATGCAGAGTCAGCACAACCACCTGCACCACAACACACACACCAAACACACACACACACACACACTCACACCAAACAAACACACCAAACACACGCACACACACACTTACATCACAGCTGCTGGGTCTCTGCATCGTTCCCTCGTTCTCTCTTAATCCAAGACCCACTTCATATCAAACACATACAAACTTTAGTTTGTATCTCTAGCATTAAACAGCTCTCTTTCAAACACACGCGAGTCCTTATCTGAGGCAACATGTGATTTTCCTCTCGTGGCTTTCCATCCTGACCCCACCCAACTGCCCAGACCTGCCTCCATACACACCCTCACCTGACGTACGTAAACACACACACACACACGCACACACACACACACACACACACTCCCCAGTGACGCAAACACTTCCCTGAACTTTCCCTGAGAGTTGACAGGTGAAACTTTTAGTCATAGGTACTCAATAGTTTGTATTGCTATTTCTTCTGTGGTCAGTGTTGTACCTGTTTCATTATAAGTGAAGCATATATCTGAGACAGATAATAACAACAATAATGTTATATTTTTTAAAGCTTTTTGGCAAGTTGTATAGAAGTGGTGCAGACATAATAGTACAGTACATTATATCACCTATACCACAGAGTGCTGCATTTCTATGTGTAGCTACCTTCGGGTCTGAAAAGTGAAGCCAATGCCGAAGTGCCTTAAACTTGCATTCTTTCTAATAGCCAGCAGGGGGCGACTCCTCTGGTTGCAAAAATAAGTCTGAATGTGAAGAGGTCTATGAGAAAATGACCCTATTTCTACTTTCACAGTGTATTTTCAGTTCATGAAAGTTAATCGTAACATTTTTAGTCGCCTGAAAATGTTTCATTCAGCGTTCGGTTGTACGTAGCTCCACCCTCTCGCATCACTTCTGGTTGCAAAAGACCAAGATGACGACGGCCAAAATGCCAAACTGAAGGCTTCAAAACGGCAGTCCACGAGCCGATGGGTGACGTCACGGTGACTACACTGCTTATATACAGTCTATGGTGTAGACACTGTTAAGACACTGAATATCAATACTATTTAGATTTCGTGGTACCTTTGGCCGTAAAGGGTAATTCTAGCCATTTTAAGAACTCAAATGTTATTCCTGTTTGGAAAGCATCATGATCTGTATTTATATTGGTCCACTGCCAAGAAAAAAAGGTAGAATCAATTGTCTTTTGTTTGCATGTTGTGTCATGTTAACCAGTTCAGTCTGGCTTAGACCCAAACAGTATCTGAACATGCTCATGCACCTGTAATGATGTTGTAGTCTACGTCTAGTAAAACTAATGTTAATCATTTTAAAAGGCGCGTCTTGTTATTCTGCCACGTATATTAAAATATAGAAGCATGTCCATGTTGACCGTAGCTGTTAATTAACTCAATAGGGATATTTCTGGCATTAGCACTGAATCAAAATGCTCGCAGTCAAATGAAACGATTGCTAGAACTACCAATCCCACTGAGAATCAACATCTGTCTGAAGCTCTAGAGAGGTTTCAGCCGAAGAGACATTTTTTTTCCATTAGTTGGCGCACTAAAATAGGGGTAAAAAAGGAGTTGTTTCTGTGATACTAACTTTAAAGAATAGTAGAAGAGGTTGCTGACACGATAGACTGACTTATGGTAAGAATAAGCTTAATGCAGCTCTATAAAAGCTGAATGTGTAGCAAAGCGAGTGTTAGGAACGAAGTTGATTAAATGTAAACAATGTGGAGGGATCCTGCTCACTCATGTCTCCCACCCAATCACAATCCACGTCGCGATACACGAGAAATACCTGATGTGGTATAATATTTAAAAAAAAACAGCAATAAAAAATGCATTACTGTTTTTTTAATTAACAGCCTAACATTGTGCTCCACGCAAAACTGGAAGACATTTCTACTGCAGGTGCAGTAATACTATGATAATGCTATGCTGTATAGCTGCAACTTAGTTGTAATTTTCCACCAGAAATCATTGGTAGCAGGTCCACATGCTGGTGTAAAGAGACTTTTAAAAAAGTGCCCGAGGACACTGAATGTTAAAGCATCAAAGACTGTCTATAGAAGACTGATCCAAACCTGCATGGATGAAGAGGTTCTAGGCAGACTGAGCTTACGGTAACACAATGTCAGTGCTGAAATTAACACACACACACACACACACACACACACACACACACACACACACACACACACACACACACACACACACACACACACACACACACACACACACGCAAAGGGAATTATTGAACCATGTACTTGAAATTGGAAATATGTCTATAACATCCCCATGAAATTGAAACCTAGTGCATCCTTTCATCTCTATACCGCTTGTTCTCTCTCTCTCTGTGGCTTCTCTACCTCTCTTTTTCATATTTTCTCTCTCTCCCTCTCTCTCTAAAGTCATTACAATAGACCCCTCTGCCCTCAGTCTCCACGTCTCCATACATGACAGGAAAATCAAAGTATCCTATTACAGCTTCTACACAGAAAACAATAGAGCAGGACACAACGGGCTCGGCGTCATAATGCACATGCAATGATTTTGTTTGTTTCTAGTTTGAAACAGAGACACCGACCAGTGGAGACTTGTGTTGTATGCCTGTGTGTGTTACTGTCTATGTTACTGTCTGTGTGTGTGTTGGTGCAGCAGTGGAAAGTACGTGGGTGCTGTATAATTGAGCCGTCATTCAGTCACGTCCTGCGGCTGCATTGATTTCACTGTATGGAATCAGATTCTAAGTACAATATAATTGCAAGGCCCCCAGAAATGATTCATGGGAGTGGCCATCTGAGGCCACTGAAAATCTCGGGGTGCCACGCCAAAACCAAAAGCGATAACTAGCCATAAGGAATTCTATTATGCTGTTTGACTTATGCATATGGGCTAGTTGAAAACTATGTCAATATGAGAGTTAAAGCAGCAGTAGGTAGAATTGGAGCAAATAGGTCAATTGGTCAAACTAGGCAACGTCGATCAAATATGAATCAATATTCTGTTACTGTAATGATGTGCATAGACTAATACACCGGTGAACAATCCTGTTTTAATGTGTTATGTATCTGTATATACATTTTATTCCGTGGCCCCGGCGATTCCACACAGGAGAAGAGACATGTACTGTACTTAAGATTGCTTCACCTTTATTTTGTTTCACTTTTTGTTTTGTCACAGTTGAAAGCAGTATGTCACACCCATTAACGCACTGTCAGGGCAGCGTGATTTTCCTGTTGTACCGGCATTACACAACAACGTTTAGAGACAAGCTTGGTTTGAACTGGAGAAACCAAAGACACAAGAGCTGTATTGACTTCAGTGTATTTTGCTTGTGCTGGAGCTCTAGTAACCAACATGCCTTTTTTTGTTTTTGGATTATAGTCACATCTGGGATTACATTCATTACAACAATAAAATGCTTTTACACCTGCAGCCGCACGGCCAACATGGCTGATGAACATTGGAGTGCTGTAGAGAATAGGGATGTATGGAAGGAGGGATGTAAAGGGAGGGAATGGATGGATCATGTAGTGAAAGAAGGATGAACAGCAGAAGAATTGAGAGAGAAACAGATGAGTGAAGACAGATGGAGGGAGGAAAAAGGAGTGAAGGAGCGAGGGAGAGGAAGAGAAATGGAGATGTTGGATGGGAGTGTTTTTTTATATGCTGGCCTTTAATAAGACCCTGCAATATGATGTCATCCTCAGAGAGCAGCTGCATTTATACTGTACCACCCTGTGCATATGGACCACAACACAGCAGTAACAGTACCATGAACTGTACTGGCCCGCCTGTCTTTCCAACATCCTTATTTCCTTTCCTCTCCTCCTTCTCCTCCTCTTCTTCGTCTCTCAGTACTTACAAGTTCAAAACGCTTCCTGATTGAGTCATAAAGACACCTTCATGAGTGAATGACTGTAGATTAAGTGAAATATCTCCAGTGACATTGAGACTCTGAACACATTTCATCTGACTGAATGAAACTCAGGGGTGAAGGTAAGTGTGAACTGGAGTACTACCAGAAGTGGGAAGTAACCTTGTACTGCATTTCAGTCAAATTTAAAGGTACAGGTACGTCCATGCTGAGTATTTCCATTTTGGGAGAGTTTTTACTTTCAACTTCTTCTACTCAATTCAAATTAAGGTATTTGGTGTATAATCAGATGATGAATTAAATTATATGTCTTCATAGAATTGTTGACAAATAATGTACTCAATTAAAATGTCTTGATATCTGATTGAGACTACATTAAACTGTGGTATAAACCATTTATTTAATGTATATATTGCTTAGAAATGCTAAAGACACAGGGGTAAAGTGTCACCTAATACATTTATCTGATGGCTGTAGTTACTTTTTGTAGAATTTAAATTCAGCGTTAAATACATGCTAATACAATTTTTCTGTTACCTGGTAAAAATATCTTAATCCAAAATGTCAAATTTTAGAAACTATAAAAAACAGCCTTGTTTAGCTTGATGACAAAGCAATTTTATATTAATTTAAGTGTTTTAGAAGGAGTACAATCTTCTGTGGTTCGAATTGCACCTAATCTGTATGCCACTTCGGATAAAAGCATTTGCCAAAAGAATAAATGTAAATGTACAGAATTGTTTCATAATGTATAAAAGCATTCAATCCTGATTTTAACAAATTAAAATCCATAAAGTTGTAGATGTATCTGTGTATGTCTAAAAACACTGACAGGTATAAAAAAAAAAAAAAAACAATCTCTTACTCAGCATTAAAGTGCCAATAAAAAACAAAGGGTATTGTTCAAAGAAAATCCACTCACTGTTGAAATCCTTTCCTGGAATCTACAGAAAATATTTCTTAAACTCTTGAAAGGTTTCTGTGTGTGAGATGATGCACGGGTTCATAGCCAGGTCTTTGTCTGGCATCAGTCTGCGCTGGCGTGGACCAATCAGAAGCTGCGGACAACTCTGTAAGCAGCTTGTCCTTTGAGTTCAGTGAAGTGAAGACAAATAACCTTTTAGCATTATGACTCGGATTCCTCATCATCTCACACACACGTGCGCACACTATAGTGGATATTATAATCCCCGTTTTCAAATCCTACATGTGTTATGGTGAGAGAAAGCACTGAACTTAAGATGACCTCTTGTATGACAACACTGACCGATAGTTCAAAATGTCCAAAATCATTGATTTAATCTGATAATGTGCAGGATGAGAAATAACAAAAGAGCCTTAAAGCTATAATAATAATGCTCTAACACTGGTTAGAAGAAGAAATTGAAATCACATAAACTAAAAATCGAATTAACAGAAAAGCAAGTGGCCAGAACAAATACGTTATTGCAGGTTTTAATGACTTTTTTTCCAGTCTTTCCATGGAGAGAACAAGTTGGTTTTCACATCCTCATCATCACCAGTAAAATAACAAGTTGATCTGGTATTTCCTCTTCTCTTTATCCTTGTCTGTCTTTATCTTTCTCCCTCTCAGTTTCCGTCTCTCCCCCACCTAGTGGCACTCTGTGTCTCCATCTACTGTACTATATGCATCCAACCAGCTGTCAAATTAACTCAACGTGACGTTTTGAAAAGTCACAACATGAATGCAAACTGTCAGTAGTGCAGCTACTTTGGAAAATACATCCAGAAGGAAAGTAAAGAAAAAAAACTTTGGGATGCTGCATGATTATTCAGCAAAAACCTCCATCTCTCCACCTGTCACCTCTCACGAATGAGATGTTTTGCAATACTGACGAAATTCTATGAAATTGTATTTATTCTATTCAGCATTTTTAGTTGAATACAGTCTGATAACAACTAAGAGCAGGACGCACTGTTTCTGTCTCCTACTGTACATTTGATTGGATGGACAGTCTCAAAGCTGTTAATGAAAGCTAATAACTCTGAATCTTCTGATTTCAGGATCTCGACATCTCGGCTCTGTGATCACAAGGTCCCCACCTTTCCTGTTTACTCACAACTAGATGGATGCTGCTTCCTGTGTTTAGGCCAGGAGGCATCTGATGGGTCGGTCTGGGACAGCTACAGAGAGATCGCCATCAGTGCCATCTCTGAGATACTGCTGTATAGGTCAGTCTGTCTCTACAATTTGTTTATTTGAATGTCCTTATATTTGTGCCCTGTCCTGGTTGATTGTGTTTAGATTTTCTGAATTTCTTTCCATTCCGAACATTTGAGAAGCAGGGTTACAGCCGGTAGGTTGTTGATTTAAATTCCTGGACAACGCGGAGAGAACCGCTGCCAAATGAGTATCGAGATACACACGCTTTTCCAAACAAATATGACTCCCAGAACAAATCTGGAAAAAAAATCACCAAAAACTATGCACTAAAATCATTTTTATGAATAAATTTGAGGTGGGAACAGGCCACACAGTTACAGAAATCATACTTAATTTAATATTTACAAGGCTGTTCATAAGCTTTCGAAAGAGTCCTGTTATCATGTGGTTTGTTTAGTGGTTTTATGGTCAAAAGCATGTGGACACCACTCAAGTTTTCCACATCCTCACTTTTAAGAGTTTGGTGAGTTTTAGAGCTCTGACCTCAACCCCATCCAACACCTTTGGGATGAACTGGAACGCAGACTGGACTGTGAGCCAGAGCTTATCAGCCAACATTGTGGCCGACCTCACTAATGCTCTTGTGGCTGAATGGGAGCAAATCTCTACAGCACAGGGTCCACAATCAGGTGGAAAGCCTTCTCTGAAGAGAGGAGGCTGTTGTAGCTGCTTATTAATCGGAATGACATGTTCAACAAGCACATATAGGTGTAATGTTCGTGGGTCCACGTACTTTTGGCCGTGTCGTTTGTGTATCTAACAAGGCTGAATCGAAACTGGTTTGTTTCCAGACTTAAATCTTGTAGCGACAACTGAGCCGGGGAGATGAAGTTTTGCAGTGCGAGGCTGTAGCTTTAGGTTCGAAGATGCATTTGAGATTTGGATCCAGAGAAAAAAATACTGGGAATGATTTGCTCACAAAAGCCGTCCTGAAGCACGGACTCTTTGGATACAGTTGGATATGGAGGCTTTTTTAACTTTTGGTATTTGATGTGCTAACAGCTAAAACACTCTCAAGCGCTCAGTAAATTTATGTCCATTGTGCAGAGAGAGAAAAAGAAGCTTATACTGCAAAACAAGATTGATGGTCAAACAGCTGTTTTTATGTTACTGTACTGTGACGTTTATTTTTGTGTCTCACTGGGAACACACATAATCTGCATGTACTATACTGTATACAGTTACTGTGCTGCTAAGATTTGGATAAAAATTACAAAATGTACAACATTATTAGATAATCTGCTCAATCTCCTATGTTCCCTGTGTTGATATCTCTTCTATACTATTGTTAGGGATTCAAAACGGGTCAATGGAGTTTCTCATGACTGAAGTACAAGTTAGTTTTTGATACACAGAAACAAGAAGCTGGCTCTCTTTGGTCAAATGGCAACCTCCCAAAGAGACAGATGGAGGAGAAAATAAAGAGGGGAGTGACGGAAAAGGGAATGGAATAAACCCCCGGGCTCTTTGGAGTCAAAAGGACGAGACACAGATAGAGAGATGAGGACAAACAGAGAAAATAAAGAGTGAGTGTGTTGGGGGAGAGATGTAAAAAGAGACAGATGATAGATGGAGGAAAGGCAGTGCTGGAGGGGCATTGTAGAGCCAGAGAGGATGATATAGGACAACAATACATAACACATGCAGATGGCAAGTCCAAGTCCCAGCAAAGACTCTCGTATTAGCAGCTACTTTGGGATCAATATCAGAATAAACTACACATTTTCTGCGCTAGACAGTTGTCCATTTAGGTCTAATTTCAGCATAGTTTATAGTTTCTCTGAGACAGGATGTTAGGGTTGAGTTCAAAGCTGCACACTGACTGTTCCAGTGACAGTGAGAGTTGAATTATGAGGACTCCAGTGGTCATGTGAGTTAATTATTGGGCTGTCCTCGGCTCAACCAAGGCAATTCTTAGTTGGCTAACACTCATACGATTTTGTCAACTAATCGATTAGTTGATTTAATCGACAGATTCGGTAAAAGTGAGTTTCTCTGCAAAGAATCACACAAAAGCATCACTTTAAATCTTGTGTTTACCAGAGATGTGCTTGGAAATAAATCATTCAGGATGAAAAAAAGCATAAAATCAACTAATCGATAAAGATAACTTAGTTGACTAAGACCAAAATGAGCAATAAATCGACTAAGAGGGGGCAGCCCTAAAGTTAATTATATGAGGTAAGAGGAAGTGACAAGTTTAGGCTTTGATCATGAATCCAAGTTTCCTTACACAACATATTTGAATGTTACATTTTTTAGAAGAAAGTTTGTTCTGAAGTTTCAATTCATTGTTGATGATTGACCACACGTTTAATTTGGAATAATAAAGAAATGCCCAGTTTTCATGGGATTGTAGATGTTCAAATTTCCATTTTTCTGAGTAGATTTCCCACTCATGTTGGCATAAAGTTGAGATTTAATGTTGATTAAAATGCTCATGAAAACACAAAGACTTCTACAATGGGCCTTTCTCACAACAGACATTTTGACTTGTCATAGTAGGACAATCACAAGTGTTGCTAATTACACTAACGATGGCTTCGTTCTATTCAAGTGTCCCAGTGAGAGTGACAGTGAGCCAGCATGCACAATGACTGCACCCTGAAATCAAAGCAGCTAAATGGAATTCAGCCATCATTGATTTCATTATGTATGCCTGTGCTTTTCCTACTGTGTGAAAAAGGCCTATATTCCAGGACAACTGGGCAAACTCTACCGATGAAAATTGTGCGGTATGATTGAAAGCTCCAGAACAGCTACTGAATGGACCTCGTGGTGAGGTTGTTTTGTCAATGGATGGTCTTGTGTGCTGCTGGGAGGTAAGGGGAGGTCATCAGTTTATTGATATGTCACCTTGGTGCTTCTTTATGATGTATTTATGACGCTCATGCTTTATGTTATATTATGTGCTGTCATAATATGGTATTTGATGTTTTCTTTTTATGCTATTTGTACAAAGCAAATCCCCTTAAGGGCAATAAAGGCTTCATTCATTCATTCATTGGTAGATCAGTGAAGAGCAGAAGCTCTGTAAACAATATCCATAGTGATGGCCTAATTTTGTTTCCATTTATTTTGCATTTGATGATGATTATAATGAATCCATTTGTGTTCTTATAATTATTAGTTGACATTTGTTTTTGTTTAATTGCTGCATGTTTACGTTTTAGTTTTGATTTCCACTTCCTTTATTGGTGTTTTTTTAATGTCTCTGGATGAATTAAAATGATGAACAGCTAAAGGGTATCCAAATTAAGTCAACAATTAAGCAACATTAAATGAAACAAAACCTTTTTTTCTCATAGACTCTATTCACACCTTGCCTTAACACTTGTTTTCCTCTATCCAGGCACAGACTACATCTTATAACAGCAGATGTAAATGTGGTCCAGGAGGCACAGAACCGACCATCTCCTGGCTGATCTACAGCGGGACAAACCACGTCACCTCAGCCCGCTGCACCGCTGCTCGCTCCATCCAATCAACTTAATGGCATTCATGCGTTTCTCTGATGTCATAAAGAAGACAAACTATCACAAGTTAGTAATCTATCATCCTCATGAGGACTATCACCCTCGTCCTAGTACTTCTGCTATCTCTGTCTCACCCTTTGCCATCACACACTGCCCTGCCTGTCTGCCAGCACTAGTTATGGATGAAGCCAGCTATATATCTCACACTCACAGTCAGACAGTCACACAGTCGGTCATTTATGAGAGCGTCTGGTCCCAGTAATAAAAGCCCAGTGTTCAACTCACAGAGGGAAGAGGAGGACTATTCAGTGTGATTAGATTTTGCTCAGACTGGGAGTGTTACCATGCAATGTGGGGTTATGTCTTTTTAATAATTGCCTTTTATTAATGTCTCACTGTGGACTGCACAGTTTCCTGTGTTATACAACAACAACTGACCCTGAAAAGCATGCTTGCATGACAGCAAATCTCCATGGTACATTATTACTAAACTGAAAACAGAAAGGCATGAGCAAAGACTTCATGCAAACCTGCACATGTGCACTTGCAAACACGCTTGCCATATAGACACTGACACACAACATGGACTTTCAATGTCTGCTCACACACACTCTTCCCCTTTCTCTCACCTTTGCAGTGATGACAGAGTTCTTGTGGTAGAAGCAACACAGAGCTGCTGTCAGGGTCTTGAGGTTGCATCGCTCCGACATCCTTGTTAACTTTTCTTAACAGCCAGCCCAGGAGTAACTGGGATAACCTGCAGCCAGTTCGGTCCAGCTGTACTCACCTTGACTACACACCCAAAGCGTAAACTTTACTAACTGTCAGGTCCATTATCGAGTCCCATTTGCCTCTTCCAGTCGGGAAAAACGTCCATCACAGTTACAAAAACTAAACAATGTGCAGTGTGGTCAGATGTGATGTAAATAAACTATAATAAGTCAGAATCTGCAGCCGGTCAGGTCTCAACATCCCCATCAGGATGACCATCACTCTCCTCCACAGTCTCCTGCAGAGTGAACCCTCCACTCTCACTCAGCTCTGGGAATCCTTTCTCACACTATTTTCCTCTTTTTGCCCCGCCCCCACCAAGCTCCATGTGATCTGGTGTGAGCCAATGGTGTGTGGTCAAACTGGGAGTGGCCCTCTTTGCTCTTGAAAACACATGGATGATGGATGGAAGAATATATCACATATATAATAGTATGTATTTTGCATAAACCACACGGGATCTTATAACGTCTCACTAAATATCACTCCCTGTTAATTCTGTTTCCCTTGGGCTCCAAGATCATTTACATCTATAGGGCTGAAACTAATGATTATTTTCATTATTCATGAGTTAATTTGGTTGATTCATTGATTGTTGTTTAGTCTATAAAATGTCAGAAAATTAAACTTAAACTGTCCATCACAAGTTGATATATTCAAATTGCTTGTTTTGTCCAACCAACAGTCCAAAACCCAAAGATATTCAATTTATCATAGAAGATAATGAAAACCAGCTTTTAAGCTGGAACCGATCATTTTTGGAGGCTTTTTTTTTACGTTAAAAAAAATGTCAAACGATTAATCAATGGACAATTAATTTAATCCCTGTCTTTGTCTTTGAGCACTCATTGCTGTGCCAGAGATCACCTGTCAATCAAACAGTGTTTTCAGCATTGATATCTCTCTCTTTGGACCTGATGGTGTTTTCTTTGACTGTTCACCAATGGTTCTTTCACTGCTTTCCCCAAAATACCTAGTTTCTTCATCTATTTATTACAAACTAAAAACAGAAAATACATCACTTCCCGTGTTGGCAAGATTTTTCCTGAGGAAATAGCACACACTGACAACAACCATGTAAAAACATTTAATGGCAAGTCGTTGCAAGTTCAGTCACTGTTGTGTACTGAAAATAAACTACAATACTGCTGCATGATGTCTAGACAAGAGGAAACAGCCAGCTAGGTGTGTGTGTGTGTGTGTGTGTGTGTGTGTGTGTGTGTGTGTGTGTGTGTGTGTGTGTGTGTGTGTGTGTGTGTGTGCGTGTGTGTGTGTGTGTGTGTCCTGCAGACTGACGCTGATAAATAGCTGGCCATTTGTGTTACTTAATGACCGCTGAGCAATTACACCCACATACTAAAGTGCCACAGCTTTCCCACCGATTCACACACACATGCTACAGACACATACACACTCACATGGGCACCCAGTATAGAAAAGGACAATGTATATACAGTATAGGCACATCATCATGGCAGCCACTTACATCGACAAAGACACAAGCACACACTGAGGGTGACACCCCAGCAGCAACCAAGTTAAAGGAATATTCTGCCGCAGGAAATGGAGCCACTAATTACAGTGTGAACTCTCTGAGGATCCACGGAGGAAATACATGTAGAACATTCCCTGGGGCAACACACACACACACACACACACACACACACACACACACACACACACACACACACACACACACACACACACACACACACACACACACACTACTGCCAACCACAGCGGCCCCAAATCACCAGCTAGGCTAAATGTCCACCTTAAAATACACACATCCGTCGCTCCAGGAATGCTCTGGAAAAACAACGAGGGACAGAAATCGGCGTGCTGAGGTTCTATGTTCTCTATTTCTATCTGTTTGTTGTTTCTGTCAAATGAACTAAGGAGAGCTGCTTCAGCGACTTCAGCAAGTTATACGTGACAAAAAGGGAGGGTAAAAGATTTTGAAAGACATTTCTTGTCATGTAAAATGGTGAAAGTGTATTAAATATGTCGATTTATTTTGGATATGTACTTTATTGTACAGTGGGGCTGAGAAAAGAGAACTGGTGAGCAGAGGTTGAACCAAAGTTAATAATGTTTACCCCCTACATGGACTCTTAAACCTGCAGGAACTGATTTTATTGGCCACTTAGGGGCAGTGGAAACCAGTTGTGAAGACCGACATATTATCACCTTTTAAGTTGCAAATTGTTGGTAAACAGTTGCTTATTTAAATAGTGTTTAAAATAAAGTAATTTTCGATAAGTTTTGAGGTAAATATTGGGTAACAAAAGTCACTTGAAAAAGTCCTGATAAACTGTGTGAAAAGGGAACAGAAAAAAAGAGAGAAATCAGCAGAGAAGAGGCTGCAGGTGTGTCTGTGGCCGCAGGAGAGGAGAGCACCTGAGAGGCTTAACTGCCAGGACTAACTGGGGTAACCTGCAGCCAGCTCGCTTCAGCTGTAAATACCAGCTGTAGTCACCTTAACTACACGCCCAAAGCGTAAACTGTCAGGTCCATTAACAAGTCCCACAGAGTTACAAAAACTAAACAATGTGCAGTAAGACGGTAGAGCCTCATTCAGCTCCAAACGTTTTGGATTGGAGGAGCTCAGTGGGACCTGAGGCTGAGAGGCCGAGTGGACTGAGTATACTGGGAAAGAGAGGCCGAGTGGACTGGGTATACTGGGAAAGAGACGCAGAGTGGATTGGTTATACTTTGAGAATGAACGAGTGGAGAAACCCAGGAGCCGATTATGGAGGACATCACGATGCAGTTCAGACAGGTGAGCACAACAACACGCTGCTGTAACTCCAGATGAGAACGTCAACAGCCACGTTGTTGCCTAGCAATGCATTTGCGTTTATGTACTTCACGTTATGTAAAAACTGTGCAGTCTCTCCTTTGCTGTAATCCGTGGAGTTTCTATTATTTCATGTGTATACAGTATGTCCACGTTGTCTGCTTTGGAGTTTTATTCTACGGTTGATTTTTTAAATAAGTTTCAGGCGCCATGGTGTCCGTATAGCTCGTTTTAATTGTTGTTGATCATTTTTGTTTAATTATCTGAGGAAGGCAGTTGTATATTTGTATAATTGATAATTAGTTTTATGCACCAGACTGCTGAGTCGCCTGTCTGTTGGTTTGGATAGAAGGAGTCTTGTTGCAGATGTTGTTCAACTTGTGTATAAGTTTAACATTTAATGCAATCTATTTTGTAGCCTAAAGATGTTCTTTAATTGAGCAGTAGGTGTTATATATCATCATACTTCACCCTTTTTAAAATGTAACACAGTAAGGTTTACTCTGATGTTAACTGACCTATTTTTAAAAAAACTTTTATTTAAGTACATTTTTTTACACAAGTACTTTTACTTGAGTAAAATGTATTTATATGCAGTATATCCTTTATTTCACCAGGTTAAAAAAAACTCATTGAGATTAAAATCTCTTTTACAAGAGTGACCTGGCCAAGAGGGCAGCACAGACATTGTTACAACAATAAAAACAAACAACACAAGCAGACAAATACAACAGTCACACACCACAAGTGAACGAGCATGACATCCAGATTGTATGCAACGCAAAAACAGCTGTAATGCACAAACAGGTAAATCTCAAAACGATTCAGTGAGAAATTCAAGAGCAATCACATCGACCTATAGTGCCACTTTTTTGATCCTTTAAAATTGACTTAAACTCCCCCATAGTAATCAGCTCTGACAATTTCAGGTCCTTCTGTACATTATTCCAGGAAGAAGGTGCAGCGTATTTAAAAGTTAACCTTTGGGACCAACATCTGTAGAATATTGTGGGAGTGCAGGCCATATTGATTTTGGTTTGTGCACATATATGTACACAGATACAAAGGGACCAGTCCAAGGAGCGATTTATATATGCTGTAAGAGCCAACCAATGTGAAAGTCTGCAGAGATGGCCACTTAGGAGCATTAAAGTACATACAATAGTAGTCTTTCCACCGCTGGTGAAAATCAATCATCAATCACATTTCTATCAAACCGTGTCATGGTGACAAATAATAAACACATAAAAGCAGAACGTTTTACATTGTCAACTCTTTACAATCTTCATGCTACGCTATCAAAATAATGATTCTACATGTAGGGAATTTAAATACATCATCTGATTTTACTGACACTTTATAGTCAATCAATAGTCTGATATCAGCTCCGGTCTCAGCAGCTTCAATGTCCTTCTGTACCAGTTAGACAGTTTCTAATGCCAGAGAATAAATGTCAGTGACACTGCTGCTCAGCCCCCAGGGTGAGTCTGAGTGTTTGTGATGGGTCATCGATCAGTAATGGACTGTGATCTTGGTGACGGTCATATTGATTTGTGCAACGTGACGCCTCCACTGTATGAGCCCCCACAACGTCAATGAAAATGTGTGCAGTCAGTGGGTACGATGCAATTTTTATGTGATTTGAAAGAGAAAGCAAATCCACAAGTTTTGTTTTTTTAGCCTTGAACACAACGTTATGCAGTACATATACTGCATCTGAAAATGGTTTCTAAACAGTATTTAATATCACAATTTTCCTATTTTTGGGGAAGGTTAACTTAAGTTATGGAAAGTGGAATAACTATTTGGTTTGAGCAGATTTTTTTCTCCACACAGTAAATGTTAATCCTATGTGTGGTTTATACTCGTAGTTTAGATTCAGACACTAAAAATAATCCTTTTCTCTGCTTTGGTTTCAAGCCAAACTTGTTTAAAAATAAATACCTTAAAAACAAAATAATATTATTTTATACTAGAACTTTAAAAAAAAAAAAAGTGTTTAGATAACGACTGGTGTCGAGTCGCGTGACTGACATGGTGGTTTACATCGTGACTCCTAATCTATAGAGTCCGACCCAGATTAAACAATGCTCATTACCCAGAGTGACCTTTTCGTCTGGTCTAATAGGGGTTGTATAACTAATACAGTAAACCCAGTTGACCCTTAAAGTGGCAGTTCATAGATTCTTCCAAACAAGTTGGGAAGCTTTTTAATACTGAATTCAGTAGTATAACGCTCTGATTTGAAATTAAGGAAACGTTTTTTGTGTAAATGTAAAAAGTACTGTGTACATTATGTACGATGCCTAAAAACATTATTATGTTACACTTATTATCATTGTTCCTTTGCTGTAGCGAGGTGTTGCTGGCCAGCTGCCTTCTCTGCTTATAGGCTGACAAACTGAATGATTGAGTGTCCGTGCAGCTTATTGACTGGCTGACTGACTGACACGCCCGCGGGCCGGCTAGTAGAGCTGAATAGTTGGCTAGCAGTTGGTGACCGCCTGATTGAAGTCACGCTGGCTTGCTGACAGGCTGGTATGATGATCCTGATGGATGTCACACTGCTGTCTGGACTTCTAACTGGCTGAGCCATTTACAGATGTGGGCTCTGTCTTCTCATAGTGTAGTACCTTGATTTGACCACGAGAGTGCAGCAGAGTGCATCTTTACCTTCATGCACTCCTAGTACTTCAAGGTACTTTTATCCTTTTAGAGATGAATTAATCAAAGGAAGTAAACACTTTGTATTGATGTTTTGATCACTAACCTATGAATGTGTGTGTGTGCTGTAAGCTGTGCAATGTCATCCACTTGAGCGTTGAAAGCTATTGCAATCCGAGACCACACACATACACACAGAGCATTATTGTCTCTTAAAGCTCTCTCATGTAGAGCAACTTGGTGTTTTCAAGTCAAAGACAGAGTGGGAATGAAAGAGAAGGAGCAGAAGAGAGAGAGAGTCCTTTAGGGAAGGGTGAGTCAAAGAAGAGTTGTGTTCATCCTGAACTACAGAGGATCAACGGAGGAATAGACTTTCTTTCCTTCCTTTTTTTCTTTCTTTCACTCTTTATTTCACAATCAGTCAATTTGTTATCAAAGAACATGGACAATATGGTGCATTACTGCCACCTGACCTAATGTACCATAATAGATCCATTTGTCCCAATTTCCTTCTATCTTCTATTCATAATAAAAACATCCTTAGGTATTATTTATCGAGAGTTACACACTCAAACATTCACCTGTTTTGTCAGGACTCTGTGGGGGTGGTTTGATCAGATTTGATTGGCAACATAAGCCATCAACTCCACAACTGGTTGATTTTTATGTTGCTAAACCTGTAATTGGTGCACAAACCAGTGAAAAAAACGCAAAGACAAAAACACAATTTACTTAATTTCTGATGTGAAATAAACAGTTTGATTGTCTCTCATAGTAAGAAGCTGATTAAAAAAAAAATACGATTTCAGCGCCATTAAGACTTACTCACAACAAAGACTTTTTGCCCAGTTTACGGCTGCAGCAACATAACACTTCTCTGATTTATCCTGTGGGAACTTTGCACCAATCCTGGTTCCTAATTCCCCTCACAGACTTCATTCTGCCTGTTTTTTAATCTGGCCAAATTTCCCGACAATTATACCAACTTTAGCTACACGAGCCCCGCTTTACAGCACGTTTTCCTGCTTGTCAATGCGATAATGTGAGCAGCTAAACAGTGCACCTTTAGAGCACATTACTGTGTTACCCTGACTACTACATTTGTTCTTAAACATCCTAATATCTGGTGATATTTCAGTTTGTATGCTCATTTTCTGTATTTTCTGTATGGTATAAACTATAAACTGTAATGTCGATCAGTGTTTCCCAAAGCCCAAGATGACGTCCTCAAATCTATTTTTTCTACAACTCAAAGATATTGAGTTTACTGTCATAGAAGAGTGAAGAAATAATAAATATTCAAATTCATTTAAGAAGCAGGAATAAGAGAATTTAGAATTTAGAATTTTTTTTTTAAATTACTCAATCTGATTATCAAAATAGTCTGCGATTAACTTAACAGTTGACAACTAATTGATTAAGCGTTGCAGCTCGAATAAACTGCTACATACGTGTGTATTTATAGTACAGCTTTTATATTTAACCCACCCTCTTATCACCTAAATAAAAGGCACTTCATTGTGAACTTTAAGTTTTTTTACTTCCTGTCAGTGAGGGAAACCAGCTAATCGGACAATAAGCAGAATTTAGACATCAAACAGCTCTGAGACCGTCCACGAGGTGAGAAATTGGCCTTGAGTCAGACAAGAGAGGGATATCTTTATACGATTGTTCTCCACATACACTTCCTTCCCTTCATCCATCCATCCCGCACACTACTGTACATTATCGATGGCCTGATCGCACTGAACAATTCAAGGCTCACCGCACAGTTTATGTACTTTTGACCTTTCCAGAGGATGTGACGTGGAGCACCTGTACTGTCTTTCGCAGTCTGTGTGTGCGCTTATACATGGACATATGTGTGTGTTTTCATCCACGGTGGAAATGCAAACACACCTGGAGTACCACAGCTGACAGCTACACTTTCACACATATTATATAATACCTGGGGATACAGGAGCTCCATTTGCGGTCAGCACACACACACACACACTGTTGACACTTGCACACAACCCTAATTTGACCAAAGAAATACACACAAGTGCTGTTTGTGTGAGTGTGAGTGCAGGTTTGAGTGTGTGTGTGTGTGTGTGTGTGTGTGTGTGTGTGTGTGTGTGTGGTTAGCTCCCACATGTTCTCGTGGGAAGGACTGAGTTTGCTTTTCAGACTGAGGTGTCAGCATCCAAACGTATGAGCTAATAGATGGAAAGGAGTGATGGATGGGAAAGAGAGAGGAATGGATGGTTGGGGCGGGATGGAGAAGAGAGGAGATAAAGAGTTAAAGAGAGAAGAAATGGGGAAGCACTATCTCAGTACGTATATGTGTAGTTAGGACTGCTTTACACTAGAGAAACACAAGATCAGATGCAGTAGTTTAGCTTTACTTTGTTATTAAGAGGTCTATGATGATATTTTATATGATGGGGAGGCTCAGAATGAATTGTTGCTGGGTTTTCACTGTTCTTATGGCTATACAAAACATTTGAACTAAGTGCGTTACTTGCCAAGATGTGGCATTTTTTGCATTTGATTTATCTTCCCAAGGGAAGAAAGAGTAAAGCTGGGAAACGTTTAGGGGTGGACATTTCAAGCAAGAATACTATTCGATATTCACTGGGAGCAATTCGATCATTCTTCGAAGATCGCTCACCCGTGGGGAGTGAGAGAGACAATAGGGAAAAGACAGTGTGTAGAGCCGAAACATTTTCAAACCTAACTGGAATTACTTTGACAAATACAAGTTGTTGGAACAGTGCAAAGACTAACCAAGTTTTATTTTTTACGCCGATGGAAAAGAGCCGACTGGATGTGCCGCACGCGTTTTACAGGATGTGAATATGACGGTAAAAACAAGGCAAAAGTCACAGAAACCATTATTTTTTTTATAATTTAATGATGCATCCCGAGTATCATTCAACCGTTTTCAGTTGCAGCTCCAAAACTGAATTTCTGCATAAATACATAAACAATACTTTTCTCAATAACTTATATTGCTCAGTATAAATGTCTTTCTGTTGCCTGTCTCCATTTCTGGCTTCTGATTCAGTTTGCTGATGAGAAGAAAAGTTAAAGTATGCCTCAACATGTAGCTAATGTCTGAGATATTTTAGATGAAAGACGCTTAACTCAAGTAAGCCGGATTTTCGCACATTACTCACCGTTTAATGCTGTTGTTTTAACACAAAAAGCACAAAAAATAGGTTAAAATGCAGCATGAAATAACTAAATAACTACTTAAATCAGATGATATCTCGTTGAAAAACACAAGCAAAAACATTTGGTGCCAACTTTCAGTACTCGACGGTGTGTGATATTCGTTATGTGGAAACCCTTTGGTCGGTATTCAAAAAAGTATTTAGATTTGATAGCTGGCCCTAGCTTCTTATTGTGTATATATTTAATCTTTCCCTTTAATTACATGGATTTCCCCTAACAATTAAGTAGAAGCTGTACGAGTTGAGTATAAAAAGAAAGGCAAAGACATATACACAGAAAACCATAGAAATATAGACAGTATAACACATCATGTAGATCAGCTAGATGATATGGTGATAAGAGAATGATTACCTCTCAGTCATCACCTCTCTTCGACCGGAACTCAGGTGGTGTATGTATGTGTGAATATGATTTACAACAGCGTGACAGCCAAAGCACAGTGGCACACATGATTTAAAAGGTGTATTATCCTTGTAGCCCACAGAGGTAATTAGATAAACTTCTCCTATGAGTGATGTTTACATTGAAGCCTGCAGAAACAACTGAATATTCAGTAGTTTTAGTTTCAGCAGCAGTTTTAGTCAATGATGGATTTAATCAAAATTCTCAGATGTTTTACTAAATGTCTTAAACTTTATTTAACCTAGCAAAGGTTAAGGGAAATGTGTTTATTCTAGAGTTGCAGTATTTTCCACGACAGAGTGGATCGCTTGTGGTTTTAAATAAGTAGTAGTATTACTTATACCACCGCTATTGGCACCACCAATACTACATAAAGAGCAGATTTGCACCTGAATTAAACTGAACCTTATGGCCTTTTGTATTGCACACAAAAGGTTGCTGATTTTTTATCTTTGTAGAGGACAACCAGTCCCAGAGATACTGTAAATGCACCTATAAATGTGTGCAACTACTGAAAGTGAATGTAATGTGTTGTGCATCAGCAGAGTGATAAGAAAAACTGTCTTTCTGTATAAAAAGTCCCACAACAATAATGAAAAGAATGAATTAATAAAGAAAGTGTCAGCAGAATTTAAAACCTGCACAACCCAGGTCTTAATAGCAGTTACAGTAGTAATGGCAGGAACAGCATGTGTGGCAGTTGTGTCTATAATCTGTAACTAACAAACAAGCACGTTCGTTGTTCCTACCTTAACATAGTCCACCGTGGCGTCCAGGCCGGCAGCAGGCTCCCTGGGGAACACAGACAAAGACATGGTCCTGTTTAGCGAACACATCTTTGCTACTGGACCCAAACTGTGCTGGGTGTTCTTTGGTTCCTCTCTATAGTTCCTATTACAAATAAACTGCTGAGCTGGTTGTGTTAAGTCCAGGTGGGTCCCTGAATGGTGCTGATGCACTGCTTCTTTAGAGATTCAAACACAGCTCTTTTAGGAGATGATATAGTTCAGACGAAGTGTGTTTTAAAAGTCCGAACAAGTGTCCATATTAGCCATATGTAAGACCAAGAAGGTACAGCTGCACTGTAAAGCTGGCGTATTGTAATAGCAACGCTGTTCACTGTTCTTCTGAAAGACAGAAGTCGAGTGAAACCGAACCTCACACTGAACTGCTTTAAATCTGAGTCTCTCTCTTTCTCTGTCCCACTCGCTGTCTGTCTCTCACTCTTTCTTTCCCTCAGTCAGTGGTAAAAACATGTTCACTCACTGCCTGTCTGACTTGGCCTCCCTCCCTCACTCTCTCGCTCTCCTCCCCCACCATAACACACATCGCAGCCACACGCCTACCCTTCGGAGTCCACTGACAAATTCACAGAGAGGTTAGAGCACACACACACACACACACACACACACACACATACACACATACAAACGGCAGCATTTTATTTATTTATTTATTGCATTTTCTATGATTCCTTCATTTATCCAAAAACAACCACATCAGACAGAATTTAATGTCATTTAAAGGTCAGAAAACATTTTCAGTTCCTGTATTTGGCATTTTCAGTTTGTTTTGACTAGCAGTATAAGATCCTCATATTGTGATCCTTACAGAATATCTGACTCATGCATGCCCCATCATTTCCATTGCTCTCCATCGTCGCCTTGAATATGCAGTAGGTACTTGAGTGTATAAATGGAGCTCAGAGTCTGCAGGAGGCTTATAGACAGGGGCTCAGTGAAAGAGGTAATTAGCTCAAATCCCCGACTACATTCGCAAGGTTGGTAGTTTAAATCCCTTAAGCCCACACTGGTGTTCCCACGGGAATATTAGCACGGCCCATTACTTACCAAACCAAATATGTTTAGCCCTAAGCCCTCTCAGTTTAATATGGCCCCAAATAATGAGTGGGATTTAGTTATGTAACTAAACAGAAGCCTCCATTCACAACAATGTATAGTCATTATTCACAGAAGGTGGAGTGCTGCTCAGGCCTCTCCATCAGCCTCAAGATTTACTGCAGATTTCACTTTGAGTTGTGAGTTTGACTTTGCAGAGCCGAGGAAGCTCCGCGTACCCAGCCGATCCTGTTCCAGGTCTAAACATCCTGAATCCAACACATCCTCCTATCACCTACCACAGTGTATCAACACACATCTGCACTGAGTTATCCCCAAAACAGAGGGCCCATCCGTTGTTGTTGGCTGAACAACTGTTTGATGGTGCCAGGAGCAAAAATGCTGACATCATGTGTGGGTTTTTACTATTCTATAGTATTAGCTTTTGTAAAAGTTTTTCCGATCAGCTATATAAAGTTGAAGTGCTCTGCAGACTAGCTTCTATCCCACAATGAAGTTTTTCTTTCTAAAAAAGCTGATAATTTATGATGAACCATTTTCTTTAAGCTAAGTAGGTATCTGCTACTGCACTGGCAAATACTGTGTGATCAATTCATTATTAGATTATAGATTATTTTCAGTTTTTTGATGAATCGCTATTAGATAATTGAACTCATAATGTCCCCGACCCAAGGTTACGTCTTCAAATGTATTTTTTTTGTTTTTTTTTCAAGATCCTGACACTTATTTCAAATGTAGTTTCATGCAACTTGCATCATTGTACATGATGTAATCATTTTCAGGGTCTGTGCTCGCTGGAATGACACAGGACTGGTGAAAAAGGTGAGGTGTGTGTCGGTTGTGCTGCACCTGACCCCCTCTGGGCACCTACATGTTCCCGTGCTCCGTTATGACCCAGGGAATGTGGTCTGCAGGGTGTCTATGGTTTGTCTTGACCCCTGCAGGGTTAGACCATGGCTCTACCTAGATCAGTTGCGTGCTACATGGGTTGGCTGGGGCTCCCTACTTCTCAGCTGTGGCAGCCTACTGTAGGTTATGAAGAAGTAGGGGGGCTGTGGTGACTAACCTCTAGCCCGTCTGGATCAGTGTTGTTGGGTTGATGTTGTGTCGCGGCAGGGCGTGCATCCATCGGGCTCCACCCACTGTACCCATAGAGTCCAGTGAGTTAGAACCAAGGTTACCATATTGTAACCCTAAGC
>CAKALG010026974.1:0-10007 GCA_916700815.1 Helicolenus hilgendorfi | reverse complement strand
TCTCGGTGCGAGTTCTCCCACCTGCAGCTGTCGCAGCAGACAAACAGCAGACGCACAGCAGACGCACAGGGAGACGGGCTGAATTATTAACACACCTCGCTCATAACAGGGAGAAGACATGACTGGGAGGAGGGGGAGGAGAGGGTGAAGAGACAGAGAAGGTGGAAAGAGTTTTGGGAGAGAGGGTGAGAGGGTATCTATAATGAAGCAGCAGAAGGTTTTCCACTTCATTGTGTTTGATGGCTTTTGAAGACAAAAGTGCAGATTGCATCCAGGAGACAGACTTCCTTCATCTATATCCTTCATTATCCATATCCGAATTCCTCCTCAGAAGGACTTATCATCATCCCATTATCTTCTTACAGCTCTCTCTCTCTCCGCTACCCTTTGGTCTCTCCCCCATCCGGGTTTGCAGAAGCTCCCACGCCAGAGACACACACACAGGATTTAACACGCCTGTTGTTCCCCTCAAAGCTCGGCGCTGTTTGCTCGGCGTGTTGATGCGTTTATAGGCCTGAAGCAGCTATTGTGCAGCCTGCCAGCGGTTTACTCTCACAGGCGGTAATACCACTACTTACTACAGTTTGTGGGCATGTTATGCAATCCTTGTAACGTGTCAGTAGTGTTGTTTTGACTCCCTGTGTGTCATCCAGTAGTGTGTGTGATCTGTGCGTAGGAGATGTTGTAGTGCGTTTAGATGCACAATTTCCTGCCGTATTAGCCCTCTTAACTGTTGAGGATGCATTTTTAAATGCAACACTTGCCAATTCTGCTCCAAAAAAGCATAACTTTGCTTTCCGGTGAAAACCACGTATTTCCAAATTTGGTGATTTTTGTTTTCAGATAAACTGAAGCATTAAATGCTGGGGTTGGGATTATTCATCTGAGGCTAATAAAACGCTCTCTATTGGTTAAAGTAAAAAAATGTACTGATATTAAAAAGGACAGCGACAATAAATCCCAAGATTTTCCTGCTTCTCAGGCCAATAGGACTGTTTAAAGACTCATTGGATTATGTAAGAAATGCAGCGTCAGAAAGCTTAAAACAAGAAATGGAAAGATAACATTGTTATCGAACATGCCCATACTGCTGCTTATAGCTGAATACAACCTTTTTAAAACACCTTTAGATTGTCTCAGACGATCTAGTTTAAAACAAGACAGTTTTTGTTTGTTGACATTTTGGGGAGACAAGTTTTTCACAGGACAGCGAGGACATTTATGCAAATACCAATTTTAGTAATTGTTAGGCTAACGCCATCAGATTACCTCAAAACTGCATTGTCAACAAGCCATAGTTTATCATAAAACCATAAAAAGCTGACAGTTTGGAGAAACATGGCTTTCACAGTACAGTGCCAAAAATGTTGCAAACACCAAATCCCCTGCTTCTTATCTAAAAAAAACTTTAAAAAAAACCCTTAGTATCTCAAGAATGCATTGTCACAGTTCTTAAAATAAGACTGCTTCTCGTTACTTCATGAAAAGCTCACATTTTGGAGGAATATGGTTTACATCAGAAAAAAACACAAAATTGATGAAGGCTGTGAGATGTGGAAGATGCTAGAACACCCTGTAAAAACCCCATCAAACTATCTCAAACAGAGTTTTCAAAGATGGTGCAGGGTTCAACGTTGCCTGGTCGGGCAAGTGGGACAGAAATCTTTTTGCCAATAGTACATTTTTACTTGCCCCTATACAAATTGTATTTGTTTGCGGTTATCAAATAACAACAAAGACCAAAGTTAATTGTCATGTTTAACCTTTATTTAAATAAATTAATCTGGAGTTTCACTCACATCCTCTAATGCCACCCAACTAATCTCCTGTTCCCAGGATATTTGAAATGCTTGCTTGCGATTCAGCTCATACCCTTTGTTTCTTTTCTTTACCCGCCGCCATTCTCTCATGAGTGCTGGATCGGTACATGAGATGAGAAGAAAGCGAGATGGCTCATTCCTTAGCTACTCCCATCATCAGCTCTGGAAAAACGATGTGTTTAATTCTTTTTTACCACTTGCCCTATCAGGCAAGTGAGTTGCTTGATTTATTACATTTTAATTGGCCCGGGCAAGCGGGCAATCCTAATTGTCGAGCCCTGCAGTGATAATCATTTTGTAAACACCAATTTTGCTTTCCTTCCAATTGTAAAAATAAATTGATTTTGCTTTTCTCAACAAAAAAAAAAACATTGTCACAAAGCTCAAAATAAGACTGCTTTTCCAAAATGAAGGAAAAGCTTAAATGTTTGAAAGCCGAAAGAGGAACAGTTTTCATAGGACAACAATGATCATTTGGGAAATGGCAATTCTTCATTCTCCTGCTTTTCAGGCTGCAAACCTTTTAGAACATCTCTAAAAGTTCATTGATACAAACAAGATTTTTTGCTTAGGTTTGGAGGAACCTGGTTTTCACAGGACTGTGTCAAACCCCTCAGTGAATGATGAGCGGTTTGATGTCTGTAACAGCCCATTGGCCAGTTTACTCACTCTCTGATTGGTGTTTATATTAATCCCGTCCAATCAGCCCTCGGTGGCACGCTTGCTGCGGTTGTGCGTATCTCACTGGGATAAAAACTCGCCTGGAACCAAACTAGCACATTCCCCAGTGAAGCATGTGTTTTCTGTCTCTGAGGACTCATTAGCTGCATGTGTGCGGTTAGTGTGTATTTAAGGTGCCATGTTTTCCATTGTTTTAAAATTGCCGTTCAGGATCAGAATCGTGGTGGTTTTGGCCAAATTGAGATGCATAGTATAATCTCTGAGCCCACATTTTCTCATGCGTCCTCCCGCCTATTGAATGAGCAGAAACAGGGACGGTGTTGCGTTGGTGGCCTGGTAGTCAGCGGTCAGAATAGCTCCCTGAGCAGGCCAATCCTTGTTTGGAAAGGTTAGGCCTTCGTACGAGGCAGCCCGCCTGGCCCGGATCGAAAGTGAACTTTAAGCTTAAGAATAGCCTCTTTTGTGCCAAGAGAAACACGTCTGCACTTTCCCCGTTCAGAGTCAGGGAATGTTTTGTGGTTGTGCTTTGTGGGTCAGATCCGTTGCTCCACTCATGAGTCAGTTCTTTTTCTGTTTTCCAGAAAAAGTTGTAATACATGGAAACATGCAGTTTGAGAAAGGAGGAGGAGAGGGGGGTTGAGGTTTGTTAAGTAAATACACTGAGTCAATAAATAGTATCAAAAAGCTAAATATGATTGCATCTAAGTCTGTATCTTAAATCAAATCCCAAATATTCCAGATCAACTGTCTTGTTCGTGTGACATAGAAAAGCCAAAGTCAACAGTGCAGATGTAGTTTCACCTGTGATTTATAGATGGCAGCAGTGAGCCGCTGTGGAGGACTCCCCTGACAGTTACAGCCACGACTGTAGTCAGGTATTACACAGCAGTCAGGTCAGGGGAATCAAAAGTACTCAGGTGGGTTTATAGGATTCAGCTTTATTATAAGAAATCAATCGACAACAATAATCATTAGAAAAATGAACACAAATAATTCAGGCATTTAATCTAAATGATTCTATTAGTCAAACAACAACAGTGTTGATAATAGATTAAGTCATTGATCAAGAAAAAATACAAATTATTCAGTGGTTCCAGCTTCTCAAATGTGAGGATTTTCTGCTTTTCTCTGTTTCATATTATTGTAAATTTAAATCTAGAGGATGCAGATTTATCAGAAGTAATCCAGTTTAAACTGCTTTTGCAGTATGAAAGAACTAAATAAAAATAAGTAATTTTATCATTGTTTTAGCGATAAATTCATAGTTTTTTAATAATGTGCTGGTTCCAGCTTCTTAAGTCTGAGATTATGATGCTTCTCCCTGACTTATGTGACGGTAAACTGAATATCTTAGGATTTTGGACTGTTGAGCGGACAAAATAAGATATTTAAAAACGTCAGCTCGAGCTCTGGGAACTTGCGATGAACATTTCATCGTTTCCTAGTAATAATAAAAATACTAATACATTTTATTCAAAGAGCACTTTTCAAAGTACTCAAAGAAACTTCACTCAAATTAAAAGGATCTTGTAAAACAACACACTCACTATGAATATACAACACACAACATTTCTGACATTTTATATACAAAATGTTCAAATAGTTGATTATTTGAAAAATAACTGACAGATTAATTGCTGAGGAAAACAATCCTTTCTCTACTTGATATAAAAAAGTGTAAAATTGAAATGAGTAGTTAATAAATTGATCAGTTGATTCACAGAAAACCAATCTGCAACAATTTTGACAATTGATTATTTTTCATTATTTATTTTTCCAAAAAAAGCTAAACTTTCTCCAACTCCAGCTTCTCAAACGTGTAGATTTGCTACTTTTCTTTACTTGTCATATGTGACAATAAATGGAATAGTTGTGGTTTTAGACAGATTTTTGAAGTTGCCATATTGGGCTCTGGAAAACTAAAATTGGCATTTTTTCAGAATTTTGACATTTTATAGACAAAACAATTTTCTTTCTTATTATTTCTTATTCAAGACAATAATCAGCAGATTCATTTGTAATGCAAATAACTGTTACAGCCCTACAATAGTGTGCCTCTGTGGTTTTAATTATGGAAGCGTTTGCTTCAGACGTCAGGTCTGGATGAGGCCCTCTGCAGGTCAGTCTGTCACATTACAGCTCCTCTATGAGACGGAGGCATGGCTCAGGGTTACAAATGAGTAAAAACTAGAAATAAATAAAGGAAAAAAGAATAAGAAAAGATTGGAAAGTTAGACAGGGAAGAGATCAGAATTGGTAAAATGGTGCCACTGAGGAAACTATTGTTGTATTTTGTTTAGTATCACTGTGTTCCTATCTGCTACATCATCCCTCAGTCTCTCCCTGTCTATTTTTTCCTCCTACCTCTTACTGCACGTCCTTTATTCCATTTTTACCTCTGCGGTGAGTGACTGACAGTAGCCTGTAGCGTGTTTATCGGTACGATAACTTACCACAATAAACACTCAAAGCTGGGATGGTGTGCTTAATTAGTTTGGTGTAGCTGGTAAGAGAGGAGAGGAGAGCTGAGGTGAGGAGACACCGGTAACCAGGGATTACACTAAATATTTATCAAACTCATCAATCTTCCTGTTGCTAAGTCCTCCAGGGAGACATTTGGCAATAATAATCAGCTTCATAGCTTCACACTGGATGTCCTGTAATGATTTATGTGCAGCTCTGCTGGTTGTGTGATCAGTGAACATGTCATGACATTCTTCATCAGCTAATTCCAATAATCCGCCTTTGTGTGAAAGTGTTGCATGAAAAGACTTTTTTTTTATCTTGATGATTCGACCTAACCTCTAATTAGAGTCTAAGCTCTTGTGGTATTTAGCTCATTATTATATCTATAAATATCTCTATCTATAGCTACATAAATACATTGCCAAAAATGAGGTTTGAGTCATCAAATAGCATCATGAACTAGAAACTTCTAAACCAACAGAACCAGACAATTTAAAAAAAAAGATATAACCAACAACAAAATATGTAATGAAAGCACTTACACTGTAAAACGAACTAATTTAATTAAGTTAACTCATTTGTTTTATCATTAACTCAATGTCCAGTTAAAATGTATAGTTATTACATTCAGAATGTGATATGTGCATTTGTATACAAGTGTCACAGATGAGTTGTATGGACTCCACTCATTAAAATGATAAGAATGTAATCCATGATGAAGGTACAGTAGCTGATTTCATCTTTATGAATCAGCACTGATCCTTGTTTAACAGTACAGCAAAAAATGTAAAGATCGGGCATCGTGGTGCACAATGAATCAGGCTTTACAAGTAAAAAAAACAACAACTGGAAATCACGCTAACTATAGCAACTCTTGTCAATCTAACTAAACAGTTCTGTTAAGTTGACTCAGTGAGTTTTACCCTAGCTGGTCTCATACACCGTTCGTAGCTATACCTACGAAAAGTAATGCAATGTAATTTGTATATATATCATTAAATCAATTTGTATGTAATCCACGTAATCGTGAACCAGGAAGTATAAAGAGCTACAAGCGCCACATAGGGAGACGGTCGGGTCGGATGAGTGGGTCAAAAAACATCGGACTTCCGCCCAGAAGACCAGCGTTTGTGTCCCATGTGAACAAGAAGTCAACTTTGATTTATTTGTCACGTAACTTCGGTACTTAAGTTACGCCCAAACCATGATCTTTTCCTAAACCTAACAAAGTTGTTTCCTGTGAAGACGGAAGTTTATTTTGAAAAGCCTGTCTGCACGTAACGAGCAGAGACTGACACGTGTTGCTGGACATTTTTAGGAAAACTTTTTGTAAGACATACGAACCGTTGTTTGAGAATACGTTGGTTTTACCTTACAGCAACTGTCAACCGCCTCCTATTTTTACGTTAAAACAATGTAACGTGTTTCTGTCAGCCGGGGAGTATCCTTCAGGCTGATGTAAATATCACAATACCCAATATCACACCGCATGTATGATCTTTTTTTATTTTGTCTGTTCATATGTTTCCATTTCTATTGCTCTTCTAGTAATGACGGCTATATCAGGTCAGCTAGAGTTATATGTGGACTTTGTAGTATACACATATGTAAAATGCAAATAGGAATACAGTATGTGAATGCATTGTTTATATAATTCATTAGCAAAGTACGTGATTATACGCAACAGTTGTCTTTTTATGGCTTGTGGTAGCTTTTCAGCCGAATGTGACAGTTAAAATTAGATTTTTAAATAATAAAAAACCTTCACTTTAACTGAATAGCCATCACAGATATTCCCCACTCCTTCGGTGGTTGCCTTTGATATTAAAATGAGCACATCTGTCACCGTTTCAAACGGTTTGCCATGATATTACAGTTTATTTCTGTAGTTTGGATGATTTAGATATTCTCTGCAGTGCTTAATATAGCCACTCACTGTTGGGTTTGGTTTTGCTATTGACATTGTGGCTTCACTGATGGCCTCTTATGCTTCAGCTGCAGCTGTAATATTGAGGCAACTGCACCCGAAGGTAACGTATATCTACAGTTTGCGTTTGCTATAAGCTTCAAGCGTGTGCGATTTGTTTTAATTTAGCATCGGTTAGCATTGTGCTTCCAGTAAAAGAGTAAATTACACCTGCGCGAACACACCGTTCAGTCTAAATGAGTTTACACAATGAACATGGAGACAGCTCGGTTGACAGAGAGATTTGGCGGTATTGGTGTTTTTCTCGAGCACACATAGTGGTGTTTGCATAGACATTATATCATGTGTACAAAGGGACTCACTGACTGTATACACACGGCTTAGTGAAGATGCGCAAAGAGATCTGTGCATTTAATTGGTCTGTTTTCACTTGTTTGTATCAAGCTACCAAACTGCACCTTTATTATTTCATGAAGAAATAATATCTCTTTCCGCTGTCATCAGCGCAGCCTCTTAATTACACCGTATCCCCAAAACACCCACACTCGGCGGTGACACATAGTGAAAAGATGCAGCCTCGCTCAATCCTTCCATAAGTGACATAAGCTCATTACTCACAGTAAACACTGTTGCTAATCTGTGAACACAAGTCCTGACTGCTGCTGCCCACTCTCTGCTGTGTGCTCACACCCTCGGAGATACAACACACACACACCAACACTTCCCCTGCTAATGGCATGTTTGTGTAATACAGCAGTGTGTTTGGATTTCTTCTTCCGAGCGTGGCCTGCAGTCAAATCCCGGTCTCGCTATTGTTTCGAAAAGAAAATGATGACTCCAATTGGGGATGAAAGGCAGGGGCGGTGTAATTGTTATTTCACAATCTATAAATTCCCTTTAAAGGGTGTCATAATCTGTAATCGTTCCAAAAGGCACTGTTATTTTGGTTAACAGCATGCGTGGGTGCACTCCATGTTCTCCCCTTTTTAATGTCTGTTGGGTAATTCGAGGATCGCAATCTGTTTACAAAATCCCGCCGTAATGAGCTCTGATCTCACTTGTTTCAGGGAATGATGATCAGGGGAACAAAAACAAGAGGGGGAGAGTTTGAATCGTGGGCAGAGATGAGTTACGGCGTTGGATACTAATCTAGATGAGTGTAATTGTTTTAGTCTTTTGTTGACTTAATGAAGGTGTTTTTCTACAGTGTGGAATTTGTTTTTTTTATCTGTGGCTCCTTTGTGTGTGTAGGCTTAGCCTGTGTGTGTGTTTTTAATTGCAGCTTTAAATCAGGCTGTCATACCTGTATGAAGGGATGGGCCACTCTTACCTTGTCTGCTGTCAAGCCAAACAAACAGGCCTTTATTCTCAGAGAGAGATGTTCAGGTACAATAACCAACGAGCACAGCTGCTCAATGCGCTATTCATCAGCAGTGAGCATGATGTGCTCTCTTCACATTGCTTTGTTTTGACTCCAACACGTGATATTTTTGGGATCAAATCATGTGCCTCGGTGTCCTCAAGTGTCCTCAAGTGCTCCTAATGACATCTGCAAGATTTCGCAGACTGGGGGAAAACAACCAATCAGAGCCGAGCTGCAGCCTTTGCCATCACTGAGCAGCTGTCAATCACTCACAAACTCTACTCAGCGCTGATCAAATATGAATCAATATTCTGTCACTGTAATGCCTATTGCTCGCCTCTAATGTTTTCAGAATCATTTTGCTGTAAAATTAGAAAGTTTGTGACCCGGCAGCCATGTTGAGATCAGTTGAGGAAATACTAAGCACCGCTCATCAGCCGCAGCAAACTTTCTCATTTTACTCTCATTTTACAAGTCGTAAAATCCTAATCACTGTGGGTGTGGCCCACAGCGGGCGTTCCAGTTCATACCAAAGATGTTGGATGGGGTTGAGGTCAGGGCAAGAGTTTAATTGACAGATTGTTCATACAATCACCCGCCAAGTATTTTTTGAAAGTGCCTGCCCTTTTCCAAACTGTTTCCAATGACGGGGGTTCATAAACTGTTGACACAAAGTTGGAAGCACACTATTAAATATCGTCTAAAATATTATTATATTCTGTAGCATTCAGATTTGTCTTACTTGGGACTAACAGGCCAAACAAGAAGAACAGACCAAAAGTACACAAAACACTATATTGCCAAAAATGTCCATACACACTACTTATATGGGCCATATAATACTTATGAACAAAACTATATGAATACTGGTTCAGATGTGTATTAGATGTATGAAAATGAAACATCATGCCCCTCTTAATGCATGTATGAATCAGGAGGTGAGTGTCTGGTCACACACATGGCCCGTATACCGGCACCTTCTGTCCAGCAGTTTGATGCTGCCAGATGAATGAGTGGCAAATAGAAAAAATGTTCATTAATCAAACTATCAGCACTCGTTCATTGTTTTTCTCGGCCTTCCTGCCTCGGCTGTTTTGCCTCTCATTTTTTCCATCCTTGCGACGATGGGAAATTGAGATAATCTTCTTTTTAAAGCTACGGTAGGCAATTTATTTTTGAAGGATTGTTTTTGTTGCATTTGTTGCAATTCTCTTCACATCCCGATAGCAATCAATAAATCAAATGATCTCACAATAAAAAAGAAAAACAAATCTGGGCTGTAATAAGCTCGTTCAATGATTTCATTCGACCCGCGTGGCATGATTGGACGAGCTACCTGCCTGAGTGGCTTTGGAGGGAGGACTGAAGGGAGGGATTTTTTGGGTTTGATGCTTTCAAAATCAAGCTTACTCTTGCTGGTTTTTCCAAAGTTGCCTACCCCAGCTTTAAGTGTCTCAGGATCTTTCAAAGGTTTAAAAGGTGTCTATGAGAGTGTTGCTCCTCGCCCTCAGGCTGCTGTAGGATGGTAGTTAAGATCGGGATTACTCCTCCTTATTATCATTATTAGCACATATATCAGCAGCAGTGACGAGAAACGTCTCCGGCAGTGTGAGAAGCTGCAAAGTGTGATAAATGGCTCCTGCTCTGTCATTTGGGAACGCTGATTCTGTCACTGAGAATAATGGTTTCCAGTTTTCCACGGTACCATCCATCATCGGCGCTGGCGTCTGGCGGGGCAGGTTAGGCGGAC
>CAKALG010026967.1:0-10097 GCA_916700815.1 Helicolenus hilgendorfi | reverse complement strand
CAGAAGGAGATGCGCTGCGCTTCCTCATCGAGAGGACGGTGCGATGGCAGCACAGAGTTCAGCAGGCCTGCACGGAGGGAGTGCTGCAGAAAGTGTCAAAGATGGTCAGTGGAAACACGTTTCATAGCTCAGTGTAAATATAGTAGAATTGATGAGTCTTTATCTCTAAAATTGATTGTTTAATGTTTCAGGGGAGAGTTGGACCTGGATTATCTTCACATCTGACTCAGGAAATAAACGGTTCATCTTTTCATACAGAGCACCAGTCTGTCCCGCTCCAGAGTGAGTGTTAAAGCTTTAAGCACTTTGCATCTACGCATACTTTGCATTTTTTCTCTTTATTTCACCTCTGAACTATCCGCCGCTCATCATGTTTGTCACAGTTCTCGGTCCTGAGCTGGAGGAGCTGATGGTGGAGGGATTCCTGCTGCAGGTCACACTGCCTGAAACGGAGCAGCTGTACAGATACCTGCTGTACAAACTGGCCCCGCTGCTCTCACAAAGTGCCCCCTGTGGGAACAACACAGAACAGGACCAACCGTCTCAGAGAGGGAGCCCCCACCACAACAAGGTAATGTGTGAAATACTGCAGAGTTTGTTGCTTGTGGATCATATTCTCAATCACAATCACTACTTTTTGGTACACTTGTTGTAATATTTATGTCTTAACACAAAATGCTTCCAATCTCAAAAAGGATGCGGTGAACGGTCGGAGCAAAAGGACCAAGCGGCGTAAGGAAAGCTCCGACTCGCAGCACAGCGAGAAGGCCAAGAAGTGCCGCAAAAAGAAGTCTAAGAAGAGCAAAGAGAGGAGCGAAGAGAAGTGCAAAGAGAGGAGCGAAGAGAAGTGCAAAGAGAGGAGCGAAGAGAGCAGCGAAGAGAGGAGCGAAGAGAAGTGCAAAGAGAGGAGCAAAGAGAGGAGCGAAGAAACCAAGCGGACATGTTCTCCTACACATACGGTGTCTGACCCCGCTGCTTCAGATTCAGAGGAGGACTTCTCACTGTGTGCTGCACCGTGGTGCAGAGAGCCAGAGGGCGACGAGGTTAGTTTTATATTAGTCTACTAAAGGATAGGGTTGGCAACGAATACTATTAAATTCAAATATATATTTGAATAGTAAAAAACAAAAGATATTGTGAAAAAAAAAGCATCACTGCTACCGCTGTCCTGAATGCACCACATGACGGCAGTCTAACAACATCACTTTCATTAACTGAGAATGAAATGTAACGTTAGGTCAAGCTGAACGAGGAATAATTCATCAACAACCGTGATGGAGAAAACTCGGCCGCAGAGAGAGCGACGCCGTGTCCTAACAACAAGCATTGCGTTACGTCATGTAAACAAACCATCAGCTGTGCACTCGAGATCGCGCTGGAGACATAACCACTTAAAAGATGGGTGAATAGCACTTGCTATCTTTCGGCGTTTGTACTTTTTAAACAGAAAACACAGGTTTAATATTGCGATAGGCCTATTTACTGGAAATGACTTACAATATAACAGCGAGTAGGAATATTTCAGGTGATCTCCCTCCAGCCAGCTGCCTCCTCATTTAGGAGGAGGTGTTGTATAGATGACTCCTCATTTCAACATCACAAATCAGCCGTTCCTCGTCTGTTGCAGCGCTTTTAAAGTGAGCGACAGGAATAAATAGAAACGGGTTGGGCTGCACAATCAATCAAAAATGTTAATGAAATCGCAATATGGCTGACTTTTGAATACTTTCAATATTTGTTAAAGGTGAAAAATGTGTCAAAATACCATTTTAGTTAAATATTGTGTTGCTGCAGACGTCCTGTCCTACACATCATATTCTACAGAATTGAGAAAACATCTTTGTTTGGTACAGATCCCCACAAAAAATTATCATTCCCTCCAACATCGCAAATCATATCGCAATTTCAGTCAAAATAACTGCAATTAGATATTTTTCAAAATCGTGCAGCCCTACTACATCATGTAAACAAACCACATACCCCTCAGCTGTGAGCTTGAGATCAGACTGGAGACGCAGCCACTTAAAAGATGGATGAGTAATACTCACTGTCTTCTGTTTGTATTTTTTAAACAACTTATTTAGGTTTTTGTAGGGAAATGATGAGGTACGTATCGTATAGATATTAACTCCTCATTTCAACTTCTCGAATCAGTCGTTCCTCGTCCATCGGGAGCTTTCAAAATAAGCAACAGGAATAAATAGAAACCGTTCACCTGACAAGTTAAGCGTCGCTCGCGGCCAGTTAGGACACCGTGTGAGGGACGTAATGTGCAAAAAATTTGAATAGTTCGAACCTATGTTTTATTTAGAACGAATATACAAAGTCATTTTTGGTATTTTTTTACAGATCTAATGCAGGAGTTTTAACTGATTTATGGTTTTTAAGATGTTTTTTTCTTATGTTGCTGCTTTTCAGGTAAACTGGGTCCAATGTGACGGCAGCTGCAATCAGTGGTTTCACCAGGTCTGCGTCGGACTGTCTGCTGAGCGAGCAGAGAAGGAGGACTATGTTTGCATTAGCTGCACACAGCCAGACTACGACCGAGGAGAATGAAGACCAAAAAGCGACTTTGAAGGATCAGCAGTTTTTGTTGCGAGCCCCAGCACTTCCGTGCACACCTGAACTCTGTGCGCTCCTGTGGCTTCTCCCCCTTTACCTTCTGGCTTTGCCCCTTATAGTGAACTTGGTGCTATTTACTGTTTTTTCCAGAGTTACAAAAGACTTCTGTCACTGTTTTCGTCACGTGGCTGTTTTTTTCAGCCAATCAACTAATCCTTTCTGAAACTTTCCAGGACTTGATGCAGATGTACAAAATAGTAAATGATTCAACAGCGCAGGGATTTTTCAACCAAAAGAAAAAGTCAATTTGACATCACATTTTAGAACTGCTTTTTTTTTTTTTTTTTTTTACATACATCTGAACAATGTGAAACTTATCTTTCTCTTGTAGAGTAAATATTATTTATCTAAGCAATAACTGAACTGATGAATTGAGGTTCAGTTTTCACCTGAGCTATATTTGTGCTTATAAATTCTTTGATAGGATGCCTTCTTGAAGCAAAAACCCTGAAAAATTCACTTTATGAGTCCTATGATATTACACAGTTCAATTCAAATTTGTGAACAGAACTTGAATCAGAAACCAGAGAGCAACGATGCTATAATGTCTGAGCTTCTTGAATTCTTGAATATTTGCCCATATCCCTTAACAAATCACTGACTTTGATATAAAGTCTGGGTCCTGTTTGTGATGTCTGCGGAGGAAAAAAAAGAGTCTTGTGTGCGTTGGGTGAGACTTCATTATGTTCACAAAATGAGAATGAACTGTCCGACATCAAAGGAATGTACATTTTGTTTTAGGGTGGATTTCCCTTTATGGTTTAGATGGAAATATTGTGTTGGACTTAGATTTAACACAGACTGTGTGATTCATTTGCCACGGGTATATGACCTTTTTCTGCTCCTTTGGGTAAATAATATAATTCATATGTTGCAGTTTGCATTATAAAATAAAAATAAAAGTTTGTTCCCACTCCTGGAATCGTCAATCCTCATAATGCTGAAAGTAAAAATTATCATTTGTTGTCTGCAGTAGATTTTAGGTGGCTTGATTTTAAATTTATCTCAGACAGTTACAAAATATTTCTGTTTCATATGAACCTCCTGAATGTGCATCAGTGGATCCTCCTATTATAAACTACAGTAACCTGGCAATGGGTCATCCATACACTGCCTCACTCCCTCCTCTCCTCACTTCTCATGCAACAGCTCCGTGTTGTTGACTGTGTTGCTGTGGCCTCTTCGACATACAGATGTTCAAGTTTGCTTTTCTAAAATGACAATAGCGGGTGGAAGTGGTTGTTAACTAATGCGCGCTGTTACGCACTGATGAAACCATGTTCGGGTTTCTGATTCTGCTCTTTTGATTTACAGAATATGATTTTACAGGGTAAACATTATCAGAAGAAATGTCAAGATGAGAAATAATTATTCAGCTATAGCAAGTTTTATTTTTATAGCAAGGGTTTTGGGCATAATGTATAGTAATAATGGTCCAAAATTATGTCAAATTAGATAGTTTTGAGTACAATACATTCTAGTACACTACATGATGTTGGGCTTTATATTGTTTTATAACAAAGTACACGTGAAAAATACAGATACTATTATGAACATATAAATATCTTATTGATAACTCTATAGAATATAATCAGCATTGATAAATGTTGGAGTCTTTGCTATGGTGGCCAATGAGTGGCGCTTTGGGTAGCCATAGTAGGCGAGTCTAGTTAAGTGTAGACTTAAGTTGATTCAGGTGTTGGCACACAGCGAGGTGAGCCAGGAGGATGGTGGTGGTGTTTTATTTGAAGAGCTGCAGCCGACTTTTGTTAATTTGAAAAGAAATGGATTGACATATCTGACGAAGTTTTTGGCTTTTTGGGCAGTGTTCTAGTGACAACAACAGAGGACAAAGAGCCACGTGTTGGAAGCACACTATGTACACCGAAGCAACCAAAACGAACGGTGCGTCAACATTAACTATATTATTCCTACTTAAGTCTGTAATGGTTCCAGCTTGACAAATTATTATTAGTTTCTGAGTCTACCTCTATGTTGATGTTAGATGTTGATCTGTGTATTCAAAATCACGAGTGCTTGCTGCCATCTAATGATGACAATTAGGAACTGTTAAATTAGTCAAGGTGGCGTTAATACAGATATAGTGATAGTTATAGCAATGATTGACCATAGGCAATAATAACATGACAAATACATTATTTAGTGTAATTATTTAATGTAATACAATGTATTTCTTTTAGGGATTGTTTTGTACACATAAAGGAAAAGAAGCACAACAACTTAATATTGTTTTCCTTTGTATTTCCCAGTTTGTGTTGACAAAAAGAGGGATTAACAATAAATCACTGCTGTTACAAAAATGCTTGCGGGTTGTAAAAAGCAAAGAAATGAAATGTGCATTTAAAATCTGCCCGCTAGTGGTCACTGTGGAGAACTGCTATATTAAATTCACCAAGTTAGTATCAATGCAGCCATGTAAACAGCTGTGATTTATTGTTAATCCCTTATATTTTCTTGTCAACACAATATGGGAAATACAAAGGAAAACTCTATTATATATAGATAGATAGATAGAAGGTAGATAGATAGAAAGATAGATAGATGGAGAGATAGTAACTTTATTGATCCCGAGGGAAATTCAAGTTTCCAGCATCACCAGCAGTATAATAATTATTGACATCTAAGCTGTTTATTTATAGTATTAGTATAGTATAATTAAAAAGTTTATTTATAGTACTAGTATAGTATAATAATTATTGCCATCTAAACTGTTTATTTATAGTATTAGTATAGTATAATAATTAAAAAGTTTATTTATAGTATTAGTATAGTATAATAATTAAAACGTTTATTGATAGTATTAGTTTAGTATAATAATTGTTGGGATCTAAACTAATTAAAGGTCCCATATCGGTCTCATTTTCAGGTTCATACTTGTATTTTGTGTTTTTACTAGAACATGTGTACATGCTGTAATGTTAAAAAAAAAACTTTCCCTCATACTGTCTGTCTCAATATGCCTGTATTCACCCTCTGTCTGAAACGCTCCGTTTTAGTGCATTTTGACAGAATTGCGAGATTAAAATCTCACTTTTTTATAATATGGGCCCTTTAAATGGACTGAGCAGCCTGCGGTGCCTGACAGACTGAACCCGGGGTAGAATAACCCTGACTGTACGAACCAGAGGGGGCGTGGCCTGCTGTGCCTGACAGACTGAACCCGGGGTATAATAACACTAACTATATGAACCAGAGGGGGCGTGGCCGGCTGGTCACCGAGTCGCCATCTTCCTCCTGGTTGTTGTCATGGTTGCTGTTAGCTGAGGAGCTAAATCGGCTAGCTGCTTCCAGCATCATCACCTGTTAATCAAGAGTCCCGTCAAGATTTAAAACCTACAGCTGGAGTTACTGTATTCTACTTCTCTCCGGTCATCATGGAGGAGGAATACTACAGCGGCGGTGGAGACTGGGAAGGAACCGGAGACAGTGGACCGATGGTGAGAGAAAGACCTGTTGATGCTGTACACTAAGTTAGCTAGCTAGGCTAATGCTGCAGCTACACAAGCTGCTGGTTTATTGTAACAACGCCGCATTAACAGTCAGCTAACACCAGGAGGATTTATAGAGACAGATGTGTCCTCACAGCTGCACTGGCCAGATGTTAGCTAGCTACATGCTAACCAACCTCACAGCTGGTGGACATGGAAGTTAAAGTTGCATGTTGATACTCAGCTCTCTTTAATGCACCATTAACCATTAGTTTTATCTCTGTCACCGTATTTTAAACGAGTGTGCTTCACATTAAATAGTAGGTTGTTCATGTAAACCTTTGAAGGTCTGCAGCAGAAGCAACATTAGTTAAAGCTAGCTCCATAACACATAGTTCAATGTTGCAGCTTCACACATGCATTCAACTAGATAAGACCGGATATATAGTAACTAATGGGAATTCTCTTTGTTGTAAATGTTTAATAAACTTTTACCTCTATATTGAGATCAAGCACAGATCTTTCATCTACATTTTAGTGTGCTTTAAAGGTCCCATATTGTAAAAAAGTGAGATTTTCATGTTTTCTTTTATGATAAAGCAGGTTTAGATGCTATATAAATACTGTGAAAGTATCGAAACACTCAATCCACAGGAAAAAAACACACAGCCTGTATTCAGAATCTCTGCATTTGAAACAAGCTGTCAGGATTTCTGCCCATTTGTGATGTCACCAATATACAATATTTAGACCCTTTAAACAATTTTAAACGTAAACATTCTAAATGTGTCCCAGTTTATTTCCTGGTTGCAGTGTATGTGAATGACATCAGTTGACATGAAGTAAACATGGACCCAAACTGTTGCCTAGCAACGCAATTCTGTTGCAATTCCGTCAAAATGCACTAAAACGGAGCGTCTCAGACAGAGGGTAAAAACAGGCATATTCAGGCCGATGATATGAGGAAAATAAAGTTGTTTTTTTAACATTACAGCATGTAAACATGTTCTAGTAGAAACACAAAATACAAGTATGAACCTGAAAATGAGCATAATATGGGACCTTTAAATCTGATGAAGCTCAGTCACATAAATCTGGTAGTGTCAATATCTGGTTCATCCTCCTCTGCCCTCTCAGTATTGTTGCCACTCCATAAAGGTTACTATCAGAGATTAAGAGAATAGAGATTTATTAAAGACCGAAGAATCATTATAGACTCATAAACACATGTGTCAATGTTCCTTTTTGTGAAGGAATATGTGGAAGGAGGAAATGATGGGAAAGTCCAGGAAGATTGTCTGACGAAATTCTCCAGTAGAGATTACATCATGGAGCCGGCCATCTTCAATACCCTCAAAACGTAAGCACCTGTTTTCTCATACAAACATAATATTAGGGATGCACCGATACCAGATCTGATATCAGGCCGATACGGACCTAAATAGTGGGGCAGCTAAGCTGAAATATTCATAACAATTGTGTGTTTTGCGATAAAAGCAACACATTTGGCACAAATGTAGGTTTATATGTAATGAAAAGATATAGATATCGGGACTGCAAATCTGGCCCTTGGGGGCCATGGCAAACATTTTTCAAAATATAATCCCGACTATGCGCTAAATATTCCAAAATGTTGCAGAAAACTGATTTTATGACCTTTGGTGATTTCTAGATCTATTCAATTCAATTTGATGTTTATATACTATATACATGATATACTGGAATTCTAATTCCTTTTTAAGTTTTGAGCAATTTGTTGCTGTATTGAAAAGGTTTGCACTTGAAATGTAATGTAAATAATTCATGTTAATTTTGAAGATATTTTTTACCAAGTTTCTGGTGTAGGATTTATTATTTAATAATAACAATTCAGTACATTTATATTTATGTATTTATTTGTTACATTTTGTTTTACAAAGTTAGGAAAGCAATGTTAAAGTCAAGCCTGATGTTGCCTTACACATAAAAGAATGATCCCAGTCATTTCCACACAGTGAGGCATACAGCTTATTATTTAAACACTGGTATCGGATCGGTACTCAAAGCCCAGGTATTGCTATTGGTATCGGGACCGAAAAAGTCAGATCGGTGCATCCCTAATATTATCGCCTTCATCCCACTGAGCAACAGAGAATATTTCTAAATGAGAACTTCACAGGATGACTCGTGTTTAAGTGTTAAAGACCCACTGAGAATTTAATAATAGAAACCATATTTTTCCAGGTATTTCCAATCAGGTGGCTCTCCAGAACACGTCATCCAGCTTCTCTCTGAAAACTACTCTGCTGTGGCTCAGACCGTTAATCTGCTGGCAGAGTGGCTCATCCAGATGGGTAGGTAGCAAACTACAACATCCTGCAATGTTTTCTGGGATTGGCGTCATCATTGCTGTGCCTAAAAGAAACTTCCCCTTCCTCCTCTGACCATTACCTTGTGTCTTATTGATGACTGTTCATTAATCTGTAATTTCTTTATTGTGACTGCAGGTGTAGAGCCCGCTCAGGTCCAAGAGCGAGTAGAAAATCACCTCAAGAGTCTCCTGATAAAACACTTTGACCCCCAAAAGGCTGATTCCATTTTCACTGTCGAGGGAGAGGTGAGATTTCTGAACACTCGGTTGTAATATTACGAATGCAAGTGATCACAAATCCTTTTAGTTGTCATGGTTACATATAAGTGAAGCTCCTGTGAACAAAACCAATCCAGACTTTTGTGTTTTCAGACTCCTGCTTGGCTCGAACAGATGATAGCACACACTACGTGGAGAGATCTTTTCTATAAGCTGGCAGAGGCTCACCCAGACTGCCTGATGCTCAACTTCACTGTAAAGGTATGGTACTAGTTGTTGTAGTAGTAGTTTTATTCAACAGTGAACCAGTAATACATTTCAATCAACAATCAACATGTAATAAGCAGTTGATAATGTAGGAAACAGTAGATAATTGAACATAATCATTTGCATGAATGTGCCAAAGCATTTACAATTTGTTCAAAAGACTGAGAATATTTTATGATGTGCACATGTAACTAGATGATGATGAGGTTGAACAAGTAGTTATGAGAATATCAATTCTGATCTGAGAAATGTACCAAAGCAACTGAGAAAAACAGTAATAAATCAAAATAGTTGGTGTTTCAATACTATGACCGATCAATACGTAGAGCTGCTGATGCCTCTTTTAAGTTTTCTGAATTTGAGCAGTTCACTTTTTATATTTGAATGCCTCAAAAGAAGAAGACTGATCTTTCAGAAGAGTCTCATGTATTTTGTGTGTGTGTTTAGCTCATTTCAGATGCAGGTTATCAGGGTGAGATCACCAGTGTGTCCACAGCGTGTCAGCAGCTGGAGGTTTTCTCCCGGGTGTTGAGGACATCTTTGGCCACGCTGCTCGATGGAGGAGAAGAAAACCTGGAGAAGAATCTGCCAGAATTTGCTGTGAGTCTGTTATCTTCTCTGTTTCATTAACCATGGTGTTGTAAGTGTCGTCTCCATTTACCAAGTATTTTTAGAGTCTTGCTTCTCACCTTTTTGAAGTGAGAGTTTAGTTTAGCTGTGTTATATTAACACCACAGTGTGTAAAAGTCAGTCGGTACATGTGTTGACTTTCTGTTCCTCTGTTCCTCTGTTTGCTGCATGTGGAGATCTTTGCTGAGTTGTTCCCTCCTCTCTCCTGTAGAAGATGGTGTGTCACGGTGAGCACACCTACCTCTTTGCCCAGGCGATGATGTCCATCCTCTCTCAGGAGGAACAAGGCGGTTCAGCTGTTCGTAGGATCGGCCAGGAGGTGCAGAAGTCGGCTCATGTGAGGTAACTTTGTCTCTTTTTCATCAGCGTCTCACCATGACGTGCTCTGTTTTCCATCGTTTCAGGGGGGTAAAATTGATCAAGTGGATCGTTATCTGGAAGACTTTGCTGAATACAGCATTTAAATGTGGATTAAATTAATTCTGTTGTTGTGGTTTATATCACAGAGGTCATGATGCCAGTCAGATAACCCTCGCGCTCGGCACAGCAGCAGCCTACCC
>CAKALG010026965.1:0-11952 GCA_916700815.1 Helicolenus hilgendorfi | reverse complement strand
TTAGGCTGTTAGTCACACAAAATCAATTTGAAAGAAGTCAACCGTGGGCTCTGGGAGACTGAGTGGCATTTTCCACATTTCATAGACTAACTTTTCAATTGATAAAACTTAATCATCAGATAAAGCAATAATGACCCTGAACAGTTTTTGTACCCTTTGGATAAAACTACCTTTCATTATTTCACTAAAGTCTATTGCTTTACTTTTTTTAAATCCCCGTATAGCTTCCACACAAATATCCCAAGAAATGACTGTAAGCCAGATGTTTCAAAATGCCCTTATAAAGATCCCTGGAAGCTCCCAGCTCTTCTTTCATCAGCTTTAGGAGATGTTTTTTTGGCAAACCAGTATTTTTTTATACAGTATGTTTTAAGAACTGTGTGTGATGTTGTAAATGTCAGTGGGCAAAGTAGCTAATCTAAACACCCCGGGGAGAGAGACCTGCCACCCCACCACCACCACCTAACTGCACAGTTCCAGTCTTGCACCCCTGATGAAAACATCCTCTCAGCCGTTCTATATTTCACTGCCTCGCTCCCCCTCCTCGTCCCTCATGAGCTCTCTATTACGCCGCTCCCCCGTCTTATCGCCTCCCCTCACCCAGAACGACACGGGCCAGTGCCTCGTTACTTCTCCCTGCACACACTCTCACTCTTTCTAACCATGCTTCACCCCTGCCTCCATCCTGAGAGTCCGATAAACCTCCCCGGAGCACCAGACATTCTAAAAGACCTCCCGTTTCTTTCTCCTGCAGATGTTCTTTTCGACTGCACTCCTACACTTTTCTTTTTCCTCCTCCCCTTCTGTTTTTGTTTTCCCATTAAAACACCTCTTTCTTTAGATGTTGACTTTTTTTTATCCCTGACCCAGCAGTAGTGAATCCTACTTTTTAATCCCTCTCTCCGCTTTTTATTCATTCCCCCTTTTTTTCACAGCTGTGTGGTCACCTCCTCTTCTTTTACTTCTCACTTTAATTCCCACTTCCCAGCCGGCACGGACCCCCTCCTCGTCTTTGACATTTTGGCTTTTTGCTTTAAAACGTTTTAAATGTCATAAGTGGGCTCATGAAGGCCGTCATTAATGCTGTTGCTCCCAGACCCCTGGATCTCAATATGGGGGCAATTAGTCTGTGTGTAAAAAAGAGAGGCCTCGGGGTTTGTTGTTGCTGCCGTTAAACGAAGTCAGACTGCTAATGCCGTTGGCAACCCTCCTCATCATCTCACCTTAAAGGGACTGTTTGTAAGAATCAGAAATGCTTGTTAACAGCGACACCTGTGGCCGTTAAGTCAACGAAAGTCAGCGTCCTTTTAGCTCGCGCTTGTGCTCGCTCTACATAGACATGAACGAGCATCGCTCAATACAGTGATATGACACACGTCAGCTAAAAGCACAATATCACTCTATATTTCAGCTGCTTGGCAGTAATGTTAGCTGACCAGACGAAGGTCTCTCCATGAATCAATGCTGATCCTAGTGTTGACTTTTCCTGCTTCAGTCTCCCGACCGCGGCCGGAGGGAACAGGGGAGACACCGGAGTTTTGGTCGGAGACGATAACGTTTCTTGCTGCGGAGTCCCGTCACTTCAGGAAACAAGACACAGGAAACCTCTGTTGGTCTGAAGGAGCTGCAGCATTTATTTCTGCAAAAACATCCACTGTTAATTCACTAGATATTGTCAGACCTAAACTAACTCTTCTGCTGTGTGGAGTGTGCGCGCATGCATGTGAGAGTGGAGCGAAAGAGTGAGAACGAGAACGAGCGCGGTGTGTGAGTGAAGGCAGGCACAGGAGCAGAGTACAGCAGAGACCAAAGCTACGGTCTCCCCCGCGTACTCCGACCGCGGCCAACACTGTTTAACAGACGGGCTTCACTAGATAGAACTTTGTGGTTTTGGCGCTTCTGTGTAGTTTGTGTTGGAGTCTGAGTCTGAACTGCGTAGCCACACAGGAGCGTGCATGGGACACCGACCCGCAATGATTTATACGTGTAAGAAGTTACAACAGTCCCTTTAATGTTGTGAATTAAACAAAACACTTGCTTAGGTTCAGGAAAAAAACAACATGGTTGGGATTAAATTTGCTATTTGCATTTAGTTCAAAGCACTATTACAGGTTTTGGCTGTAGACTTAGTTTTGTTTTTTCACCACCTTATTCTGAGTCATTTGTAGGTTTCTTGAAAACTCTGCATCCCATTTTTCTTGTTTCTCCAGGCTCAGCATCTGTGCCTGTTGTTCCTCCTGTGCTTGTGCCTGGCGTTGGGTGGCGTCCCCGGTCCATGCCAACATTCGATAACCCAGGATCATCTTCTGAACCTTAATCGCCTGGTGAGAGTTCACCCAATCAACACGCCCTGTCATACGACTCCAAATATGGAGGCCAGAGGAGTCATGATGCCTGTGTCAGCATGATATGTATTGTATGGAGTGCCTCGGACAGTACCTATATGTAAAAATGAAGCCAGACCTGGTTATATATACATATACATATACATTACTCATTACCTAATGAACTGACAGTTTTAAATATCAAATATCTTTCTGAATTAACTTTGTGATGTTTACTCCACAGATTGACAATCAGTTGGATCATGGCTGTATTATAATCTATCCATTCATAGAACATCTGGATTTGGTGAGTGGCTATGGATATGGGGCAAATACATTCGGAAATGTGTTCATAGCCAAAATCACACTGGAATACATTTACCTGTGGTCGTCATGTAATTGTTATAATCAAAGCGGTCATCTGTGTTTTTAATTCCCCCGCTTGTGTTACGTGTAAAAATGCATCAAAACGATCTGTTTTCGATTTGAGAGTATTAGTTGCACATTAATGAACAACCATCCAGGTTCCCCACTGGAAACACGAGACAATCCTTGGGAGTTGGTCAATAAATTAACGAGACTCTATATATATTTAATGCCACATTTTTTAATCTCACACTTAATCAAAGTCCAGCGCAAATGGAGCATAAACAGTGATATCAATATCTGAATAATTAAGTCTTATCATTCGTGAATGAGAGTATCATTATTTGGACTGAAAGAAGTTTTGGCGCAGACTCCACAGCATGTGTAGTCCAAGACTGGAGCAGATTCTGGCAGGACTGTGCAGGAGGGAGACTGAGAGTCATCATGGTGGAGGAGCAGAGCTGGGCTGCTGGTGGGTGCCAGACAAGTGACACAGAGAATGAAGAAAGGGCTAATCATGAATGGGAACACACACTACAGTGAGCGAGAAAGTCATACAGGCTGGATATATGAGGTGAAGCTGGATTTGTAATGTAAATGTAATCCAGTCTTGACTCAGTCTCATTCAACTTCAGTAGAATTTATAAGGAATAAATTCCATTTGGGATTTCCAGGAAATAATATTTCCCCAATTCATCATCAAAGAGTAGAATTTTAAGACAGAGCATCAAAGAAGGAGGCTGATCTTCAGACTAAATAGAAGCAGGTAAGATTTATACTACAACTAATATTCTGTTGACATGAAAGCCATCATCAGAGCACATATGACAGCAATGAGCTGTTTTTTTTTTTTTTTTTTAAAGGTCCCATGTCGTGCTCATTTTCAGGTTCATACTTGTATTTTGTGTTTCTACTAGAACATGTTTACATGCTGTAATGTTCAAAAAACCCTTTATTTTCCTCGTACTGTCTGCCTGAATATACCTGTATTCACCCTGTGTCTGAAACGCTCCGTTTTAGTGCATTTCAACGGAATTGCAATTGCGTTGCTAGGCAACAGTTTGGGTCCATGTTTACTTCCTATCAGCTGATGACATTCACATACACTGCAACAGGAAATAAACTGGGACAAATTTAGAATGTTTCTGTTTAAAACCGTGTAATGGTCTAAATATTGTATATTCGTGACATCAGAAATGGACAGAAATCCTAACGGCTTGTTTCAAACACACAATTTTTGAATACGGGCTGTGTATTTCTCCATATATTGAGCATTTTGATAGTTTAACAGTATTTATATATCACTTAAACCTGCTTTATAATATAAAAGACCTGAAAATCTCACTTTTTACAATATGGAAGCTTTAAAGGACACATGCAATCAACACAAAAAACATTGTATATAAAATTGAATGTAAATCAAATAAGATAAAAAATAGAAAACAGAAGAGAGAAAAACAACTAAATTAAAATACAAATAATTGCATTGATAAAAATGAATTTTTATTTATTTTTCTCTTCATATTATTTATTTTCTATTGGTGCAATTCCTCCTCAGGTTGTCCTTTCAACATGATGATTGATTTACATCTCATTTAAAATGAAATCATCAAATCGCCGAAATCTTTCTAATGATCCTTTTGTACTTCATGTGTTACAGAGTAAAGTCTGTTATATCAAAGCAGCCTTCCCACAAATCCTGGAGCTTCTGAACATGCATTTCCATTATGCCAGGAATTCAGATAACAGAAGATATGTCAACACCTTGGAAAAAGTTATCTACAATCTCTATTCTCAAGGATGCATACCTGAAATCAATGAAGAGTTTGAGGTGAGCACTTCATTCTCAATTATTATTATTATTATTATGATTGTTATGATTATTATTATCATCATTAGTAGTAGTAGTACTGCCATTTAATACAAACTCGTTGAATCTAACACTGTTGTCAGTATGATAAATCGAATATTTTCCCAGTGTATATTTGTTGAAATTACTATATCATTACGATTTTTTGGCCTCTTTTCTGAACATTTTCAATGAAACTGTAGCCACTAAACAGACAAATCCAGGGCAATAGGCTACTGATAATATCTCCGGTATTATCAGTAGCCTATCACCCTGGATTTACCTGATACCTGATAATAAATATTCAACAACGCCAGACGTGCTGTATAGGAAAACAAGTCAGCAAAGGGGATCCATGCCCCAAAAAACTGTCATGCTGGTGTCACAGAGATGAGCAAATCTCATCTAGTTCAACAACACTGACCTGCAGATTATAGGATTTTTTTGTTGTTTTTATATGATATATGTTATTTAGGAAAAAAAGCCATATTTACGTTATACTTCAGAAGAAACATTGCTCTTATACAGAAAAAATATGTGTTACAAAAATACATATTATATAATATATTTATTTCACTTTAAGGTGCAATTTGTAAGATCTGGCCAGAAGTTTTGTTTAAAATGTTTAAAAAACAAAACAAACTAACATTATCAACAGAATGTGAAGAGGTTAAAGTGACGTTTAACCTCGCCTTAGTCCTGTTTTGTAATGCTACTTTACGATAGTGAGACACTGTAGCATCCAGCATGCCCTCAGTCCAACATGAAAGGACAAAGAAGTAGAGCGCCCTTGTCAATCACGTTGGGGGTACAGGTTCCATGTATGTTTGGGGACTTTTGTGGTTTTAGTGTTGGCGTTTCGATACCCGGTGCCTACGGTCTGCATTTCGGAGTGTCCTTGAGCAAAACATTGAATCCCAAGTTGCTCCCCAAGCTCTTAACAGCAGCCCACTGCTCCAAAATACTTAGTATGGGTTAAATGCAGAGGTTTCATTTCATGTTTATACCTGTATGTATATCCTGATTGTATTTAAGTTTAAGTTTTGATAGTTTGTTTATTGGATTAAGTCCAAATTGGCAGAAAAAACATCCTTCCCATTCAGCAGTGTAATATAATTGTGACTGGCCCCACTGCCAATTTTTTTCTTGGGCCCTCGCCCCAAACACAATCACACACATGTATACACACAACCACTCCAGACAATTGCTATGCCATCATGGAGAGGCTCACAATGCAACTCCCATCCTGCGAACCAGCCTTAGATCAGCACCACGGACAGCAGCCGGAGCGCCAGTCCTCGGTGTCGGTGGCTGATTTCTAGCTGCTATGAATGGTGAAAGTTTTTAGTTTAGAAACTTTTACAATTAGAAGTGACGCTAAACTCTGTGTACTGAAATAGTGAGTCTCCAGTGACGCCACAGAAACACCAACCAATCAAAAACTGGCAAAGGGACTGATTAGATCGACGATTTGAGAATGTGACCAGGACTGGTGGGAAAGTCCGAGGGCATCTGGTGGACCGGTGGAGGATTGCAGTTGGGATTCAGAGGGAAAAACCAAAGAGATGGGTGGCCTGGACAATGAAGATTAGCAGGGCAGAATACTCGACAGTGATGGAGCAGGAAAACTCAGGCGAGCGGCCAGGGTACTGAAGAACAGTGGAGCAGCAAACCACAGTGTGACATCCTGGGGACAGGACAATGGAGGAGCAGGAGACCCAGACAGGGGTTAGGTGGGCAACCACAGGACTGGAGAACAAGAAGAGGCTGCTTGACAAAGTTGCCAATTGAACTGAAGATAGAGACATGAACTCATAGGTGGATGACCAGAAGGCAGGGCAGATAGATGGAGCTGCTCAGGAGGGCAGCACAGATGCCAGCGACATAGACGGGACCGCTTTGGAGGGAAGCAATGTAGGCAGGACCCCTCTGGATAATGGCCTGGAGACTCTGGACCCTTCATGCCAAAACAACTGACTATAGATACAACTAGAAAAAATCCCATTGGAATGAAGTTTGCTCTTGATTGTCTTTATTGTTTCCTGTCATGTTTTTTTCTGTGTTGCAGGACAGCCCGGTGCGGTTCATAAGGATGGTAGAAAGCTCTCCTAAGGAGGCTTTGAAAAAGGCCAGAGGTGTCATCCAGATGTATATGAGCCTGATGACAGAGAGTACTGGCCCTGTGGACTGGGACTGTCAGGCAGAGTACGCTGCTGAGGAGGATTCAGAATCTACCACTGTCGCTGACACCAGCAGCCCAGGTACAAACAGAAACAGTTCTCGTGACTGCTTAAAACATACTCAGGCAGGGCAGTCAACATAATATTCACAATAGCCTACTTTCCGATAAAAGTACTAAAGCACAACTACCACATCAGAGAGACTAAACAGTCCTTTTTCATTTTGAATTATGCCCCCCTACACATATTCAAAAAATGCGTTCTGAACAATAAGGCCAACACTGAAGTGCAGTTGCTCAAATGGCCACTTGACTGGCTACAAAAGCGAGTCAGTCCCAATAGACTCCCATGTTAAAATGCCGTTTTCTCCAATAGAAGGGCACCCTAGAGGGTTTTTCGTCATGTTTTCTCCAATAGAAGGGCGCCATAGAGGGTTTTTTGTCATGTTTTCTCCAATAGAAGGGCGCCATAGAGGGTTTTTTGTCATGTTTTCTCCAATAGAAGGGCACCCTAGAGGGTTTTTTGTCATGTTTTCTCCAATAGAAGGGCGCCATAGAGGGTTTTTTGTCATGTTTTCTCCAATAGAAGGGCGCCATAGAGGGTTTTTTGTCATGTTTTCTCCAATAGAAGGGCACCCTAGAGGGTTTTTTGTCATGTTTTCTCCAATAGAAGGGCGCCATAGAGGGTTTTTTGTCATGTTTTCTCCAATAGAAGGGCGCCATAGAGGGTTTTTTGTCATGTTTTCTCCAATAGAAGGGCACCCTAGAGGGTTTTTTGTCATGTTTTCTCCAATAGAAGGGCGCCATAGAGGGTTTTTTGTCATGTTTTCTCCAATAGAAGGGCGCCATAGAGGGTTTTTTGTCATGTTTTCTCCAATAGAAGGGCACCCTAGAGGGTTTTTTGTCATGTTTTCTCCAATAGAAGGGCGCCATAGAGGGTTTTTTGTCATGTTTTCTCCAATAGAAGGGCGCCATAGAGGGTTTTTTGTCATGTTTTCTCCAATAGAAGGGCACCCTAGAGGGTTTTTTGTCATGTTTTCTCCAATAGAAGGGCGCCATAGAGGGTTTTTTGTCATGTTTTCTCCAATAGAAGGGCGCCATAGAGGGTTTTTTGTCATGTTTTCTCCAATAGAAGGGCACCCTAGAGGGTTTTTTGTCATGTTTTCTCCAATAGAAGGGCGCCATAGAGGGTTTTTTGTCATGTTTTCTCCAATAGAAGGGCGCCATAGAGGGTTTTTTGTCATGTTTTCTCCAATAGAAGGGCACCCTAGAGGGTTTTTTGTCATGTTTTCTCCAATAGAAGGGCGCCATAGAGGGTTTTTTGTCATGTTTTCTCCAATAGAAGGGCGCCATAGAGGGTTTTTCTTCATGTTTTCTCCACTAGAAGGGCGCCATAGAGGGTTTTTCATCATGTTTTCTCCACTGGAAGGGCACCCTCAATTTTTCTTGCACATTGGGTCACTGTTGAGGGCACTTTATTGTATTTTATCCACCATAAGGCCATCCAAGAGGGCACTTTTGCTGCATGTTTCTTTTTCTTCGAACATGGGGGCACAAAAGGGGGACAGTCACAGATCACAGGCCTTTTGGTGTGTATTGGTATTAATATGAATTCTTGTATCTTGATTTTGACTGCATTGTAATCAAATGGAAGCATGCAAATCAGGTGGGCAGAGTTCACAGAATTGTCAACAAAATAGTAGAAAGAGGCAGAGCCAGATGACCTTTCACTTTGTTGGGCAGATTTTTCCATTAACAATTTCACAGCATTCCACCTTCAATGTGTTCAGCGTTACTCTTTACAATAACATGCATTTAAAGAGAAATACAGTAAGAGATCACATAGTGTCAGTTTTTTCACAGCGTGATTCTCATTCAATTTGTCCTGTTCTATACCTATGTGTATTCTCAACAGACTCTGCTGCCCGGTCCTGCTGAGCTGTGAGAGCAGCTGGAGGTCATCAGGCGGAGCTGCAGTCTAAAGATGAACTCTCATTACCCTTTCCCGGAAGCCTTCTCTGTTGTGTTTTTAACGGCGCTTGACCCCTTTGAGAATGTTTCACCCCTTGAAAGTGGAGGATTTAACATGAAAGATGTGTTTATTTTTTACTACAAAAAAAGATATATTGTTTTTTATACTATAATAAATGGTCTTGGGTCATAGGCTTGTCATCGCTTAGTTCCCGCTTACTTGTTTTTTAATGTTAAATTTGTAATCATAAAATGCTATTTTTGTTTGTTTGTAACCTGCAAGAATATACCCCTATGTTACCATACATGTTCCCAGCGTCTTATTTCAGTTAAACCACCCATCACACACATGTTTTATTTACTGGATAGAATTGGAAATATACTGGATACATAGTCTCTATGTAAATATCTCATTGCTTGCAGCCATCCAATTTTGCTGTAATGTCCGCTGCAGAAAAAAAACAGTTATGTGTTCAAATACTTAAAATTACCTGACAAGCAACCTTTAGCAGTTGTACCAATAATAATGTCCACTGTCAGAAGCAAAGGCAGAAGTAGTCACAATGTCAGTCAGGTAGCGACGGATGGTGAACAAACTGTATGACTTCAAAACTAGAGGCTACTAAAACGGAGCGTTTCAGACAGAGGGTAAATACAGGTATATTCAAGCAGACAGTATGAGTAAAATAAAGATTTTTTTGAACATTACAGCATGTAAACATGTTCTAGTAGAAACACAAAAAACATGTATGAACCTGAAAATGAGCATAATATGGGACCTTTAAGTTAGGGCAGCTCTCATCTGACATTCCCTCGTCTTCTACAACCGCGCTGATATTAACAACGCAACTATTGCCCTGCCTCTTGGTCTCATTGATGCTCTTAACAAAATCCAGTCACCTCTTGCATTGTCTCCGGTATACATCTGGAAGATAATATAGTAGTTGTTGTGTACACTGTCGCTTATGTGTCTTTGCCTCTCAGTTCATCAGTGAATAGCTCTCACTACATCTCATGTCATGACATGTCCTTTTTCCATCAATAAACGGGGAAAAAAGGGAGAATAATTTGAAAGTGACTACAACACTTAGCACATTATTTCCCCCTTTTTTTTTCGAAGTGGTACTGACTTTTGCCTTGGTTGTATACTCCCCTTGCACTTAAACAAAAAAGCCAAAATGTACATAATTTATTGAAAATATCAAAAGTAAAGTGTATTTGTCACTATCATATAATTCCTTATCCCCATTTACACAGGATAAATGAAAAGATGTGACTCGTAGGATTCAGGACTACCAAGGATATGAGTGTGGGTTAAAATGGAGTTATTTTGTTTCAATAAGGCCTTTAGTCCGGTGCACTTTGTCCAATTATTGAATTTATTCCTAAATATCTCTTGAGGAATTCCTAAATATCTTTTCGATGAACAATGTCCAAAGCTAAGAACATATTATACAAATTGTGATAAACTGGTGTTGTCCTTTAACATTGGAAAATATGAAACTCTTTATTATTGTAACAAAATGTGGCTGTCTAAATAGTTAGGATTTCTAATAAAATAACTATTTAGTATTATTAATTATTATTATTTTTAAAAAGAGCTCTATGTAAGAATCAGAAATTGCTTATAAACAGCGACACCTGTGGCCGTCAAGTCAACGAAAGTCAGCGTCCTGTTGCTCGCACTTGCGCTCGCTCTACATAGACATGAACGAGCATCTGATGCTGTGTTTCGTTGCTTCAGCCTCCCGACCGCGGTCCGAAGGAACAGGGAAGACACCGGAGTTTGGGTCATTTCTGGCTCAAAGATGTACTTGCTAAAGGTCACTAAAAAAAATTCAATTTGCAACTGAGGCTCGAGAAGATCCCTAAATAATCCTTTCATGCTTATATTTGGATAATTAGACCGTATTTCATGAGGCTATTTTTTTCATACATAAAGTGTGTCGGTGCTATGTCATTTCGCAAGAAACTGAGAATATAAACAGAAGAAAAAAAATCTCAAATGCTTCAGATACAGAAAATGCACATGTCCCTCCAGTGTGTATTTTTTAGTTTCTATTATAAAGCCCACTGTGTGCTTATTGTCATGACCTCCAGGTCTTTGTCTTGACCGCGAACCTCATTCAAGGTCTATTATGAAAAGACCAAAGTAGTAACCAGACCATAGTGAACCAGACGGTACACATGGGAATCAACAATTTGGAATTTTACTAATCTTAGTAAGAATTCTCAAATCTCAAAAGAAGACGTGGGTGAACAGGAAGGCAATGAGGAGTACTGGTGTAGTGTGTATGTGGGGGCATATGTGGGCACCACACACACACACACACACACACACACACACACACACACACACACTACCAACCAGTGATCAGTGGTGATGACGCAGGAGGTGTCACCCTATAAAAGAGACCTGTGGCCCAGGAGGGGCAGCATGGGGGGTCTCGGTCAGCACTCGCCTTCAGCACACAGGTAAGATCACAGCATCGCATTTCATGTCCACACATGTTCTGTTTGTATCTCCAGGATGTCATTGTTTCATGAATGTAGTCACTGTAGTTAAAGTTCTCAACATCAATGTGTGTGTGTGTGTCCAGAGGAACGAGGCTGGGAGCTGTCAGCACTCAGTGAACGACAGAAAAACAACAGTGAAACCAGCCTGAGAGTCTACGGAAGCAGCTCTGTGTGGCTGCGATGTAAAGGAAACCAAATTGTTGGGTTGAGGGGTAAAATTAGTGTTTCATCCTTTGCAATTGTGCTGAAGTAAATGCAATAATTGGCCAGCGGGTGGCGTAAGGATAATATTGCATCCTACTGTAGATGTCAGACAGGTTGTGTCGTGTTGTGAGCATGAAAGTGTGAAGCGATGCGAACGGAAGCGTCACAGACTTTATCTGTGACAGGATCTCGCCAGCAGAAAGGTCAACGTGTTCAGTGTAAGATTTAATGATATAACATTGGGTTGTGTGTGTGTGATGGGTGTAGACAGATGAGCTAGAGAGATACAAGAAGTATAGACTTATGTTTTCTGAACATTTAGCCCGAGAATATTTATAGTATATATATATATATGTATATAGTACTGGGCCTTGTTTCAAAGCAAGAGGGCCTGTTACACAAAGAGTGTCTTAAGAAGCTCTAAAACCTGCAGGAGGAACCAAAAACGACATGATTTATTTTTGTTTTTAATATTTGTGTTTGTTTTTATGAACACTGATGTTCTTTGTTAAGATTTGATGTAGAATTAATTTAACAATTGA
>CAKALG010026964.1:0-10567 GCA_916700815.1 Helicolenus hilgendorfi | reverse complement strand
AAAAAAAAAAAAAAAAAAAAATGAAATAATCATTTGTTGCAGCCCCTAGTGTGGATATCATGGCCTCAGAGACTGAGATGGTTTTGTGTCTCTCTCTCCAATGACAGACGTCCATCGCTGAGTGTTTGACCTACTTGGATAACGGTGTGGTCTTTGTGGGCTCCAGACTGGGCGACTCCCAGTTAGTGAAGGTAAGCAGCAAGAGACAGTTTCACACCTTCCACAATCATTAAGTTAATTATTTTTTAATCTTTTAATTGTAACCTGTAATGTCAGTCAAATTCTCTGCAGGTATTAAAATGATTTCATGAAGTGGGACGGAGTATGGCAAAGTATTTGGTCCCTCCTGTATTATCTTGGAATTTTTCTTTAAAGGGGTAGTTCGGGTGTTTTGATGTGGGGTTGTATGAGCTACTTCTCCATAGTTAGTGTATTACCTGCAGTAGATGACGGTCGACACGCACCCAGTTTGGAGAAACAGACAGGAGTCACCGTACAGAAACAAAGCAATGTACTGCAAAACATATTTTAGCCGCCTAAAAAAATCAATATCACTTTAAGTGTACGCTATATTTAGAATATTTTCAACGCTTTACCTTGCTGTCAGACAGCCCTTTCCAAGAGGGAACTGAAGCCATTGTATCCATCTATGCTCTTGCCAAAACAACCAGACTCCATTGAAAAAAAACCTGTAATTTTACCTCACAGTGGTAGACCAGCAACTTCTCTGCAAGGTAAGGTAAAATTACTGTTTTTTTCAATGGAGTCTGGTTGCTTTGGAGAGAGCATAGATGACGGCTTTAGTTCCCCCGTTGGAAACACAGACTGTATAGCTGTCTCACTGCAAGATAAACTGGCGAAAATACTCTAAATATAGTGTACACTTAAACTGATATTGATTTTTTTAGGTGAGCCTTTTTTTTTAGGTGTTTAAAATACTTTTTGCTGCCGCCCACAGCAGTACATTGCTTTGGTTCTGTGCTGGTATTATTGTCTGTTTCTCCAAACTGGGGGCGTGCCGACTGTCATCTACTGTAGGTAATACACTGACTATGGAGAAGTACCTCATACAGCCCCACTTCAAAACAACCAAACTATTCCTTTAGGTACATTTACATTTTGACATCTTAAATGTTTAATCTTGATCATCTTTAACAGAAGTCTACACAACGTGTACCACGCTCTCTCATCCTTTCTTGTTGATTTGTAAAGAGGTTTCTGTTTGTTTCTCCGCAGCTCAACGTGGACAGCAACGAACAGGGCTCATATGTGGCTGTGATGGAGACGTTCACCAACCTGGGGCCCATCGTGGACATGTGTGTGGTCGACCTGGAGAGGCAAGGCCAGGGCCAGGTAAAAAAAAACTAAAACTGAATCTTGTTTATTTCTGTGAAAAAGTGAATTATTTTTGCCACCAGCAAACGGGAAAGACATAACACGCTATATTACAGCTACATATTGAAAGCAAATCATTCAGACGGAATAAAAGGTTCGCCAGAGGACGCAGACATGACATGGTGATTACCCAAAACCCTCTTAACAGTCACTGGATGCACTTTATAGCTTATGGTGAATTTCCATCTGTGTTTTCCTCTTTATCATCTTCTTTGTCACAACCTTCAGGGAGTCTGGGCTTATTCCGCCAATGCAGCCGGCTTGTGGAGCTGTGTTAACAGTGTTTTTGTCAGCAGAATTAAGCATACTACTGCACAAACATGCCACTGGCCAGAATAGCCGGCTGCAAGTATTCAGGAGATTCTTGCTGACATCAAATACGCGGCTTCCTGTGTCTTTTTATAGGCAGTCTGGGTCTTCTGCTTTTGTCTAGTCTATTTTTTGTTGTTGACAGTGGTCCCTGTACACCGGGGGCATTTCTCCTTTCCCAGTTTGTGCATCCTAGATTCCTTTACTCGTCTCCTCGCTTCTTAGTCCCGCCCACGGGAGATGTGAGCGGAGGAGGCGAGGAAGAGATGCAAGGAGGCAAGGCAACAGGGCCTCTGTGATGAGACATCCTCGCATCTGAGCCGAGTTTTAAAACGACATCAATTAAATATGGCGTTGGGAATCTGCTGTGTACATTTTTTTAATTAATTAATTAATTTGTATTTGTTTATATTTCTTCATTATTTATTTACTCATCATTTATTTCATTTTTTTATTTTCATTTATTCATTATTTTTATTTATTGTAATTATCATTTTATTTTTATTTCATTTATGTTTTATTTATGTTAATATTATTTTATTACAATTTTCTCCTCCCTTGTTTTTGACTACTTTGTTTTTCAATTTACAGTTACTATCTGTTATTATATGAACATATTTTATTTGTAGTGGTTTAGGTTGTAGTCATTTTTCTTAAGGAAACAATAAAATCCATGATTAAAAAAAAAATGCTGAGGATAACCCGTGACGCATAATAGAGGCGTGACAATGGACAGCTGATGCAGCTGTGCCCAACGGAATATATCTATATTAATATAGATATATACTGTATATATAGTGTTCACACGCCACGTTCCTCGCTCCTCGCTCCTCGCTCTTTGCACCACGCTCCTCAAGATGCATTTTAGGAATTAGGACATTCTTCATGATGACACGCTGAGATTGATTTCCGGTTTACAAACCGGAGATCGAGGAGACACAAAATCGAGAAATGAGAAGAGCCCCATGGTATTAACGTGCGCCCGGTATCCTCTTTGCATCTAGATATGATTTAGCTGCCCTGCAATTACACCTGATTGTTAAAATGCATCTCTGCTACACAAACTTAAATTGGCTGTCTTGTTCCATTGCAAAAAGGCAGATTGCTGAGCTGCGTTATTTCCTCTAACAACATTTACACCCTTTAAATCTGACAGCGAGGACCTCGTCCCAATCGTTCCCCGTCTGCATGTTTCCAAACAATCCATCATCTTTAGCACTTCTGTGTTCTTAGGTGTGTTTACCTCCAGCAGTTGTCAACCCGTTTGTTTTCAGAATATAATGCGGTGTGACCCGTACTGCAATGTCAAGTTAGAAAAGGTAACATGAACACAACTTCATGTACCCAGTAAATTGATTTTTCTTGTTCCTTTAATATCATATGAACTATTTTTTATATTAAATGAAACCAGATGCTATTTCTAATATAATAGTTTGACAAAAACATTTCTTGATTTGACCATTTATCTTTGTTTGTATTAAATCAGTGAGGCAGAGGGAGATGAAACGGTAGCGGGAAGTAGCAAGAGAGATGCAGCACAGAAGGTTTTGTTGGCAGGGTTTGACACCAGGCCTCGGGGTACTTGATGTGGTTCCAAAGGCAGCGGTCCACCAGAGCACAAAGCCACTGTCTGGGTCCAGACCAGCACACAATCAGCCACACTCCAGCTCATTTCAGTCTGGGGCCCAGAACTAAATCCAATAATTGTTTTAATTTGCAGTAAATCCACCGAGCATTTGACCTGGTTAATTGGCACGGACACATTCCCAGACAGTTCAGACTTTATTGATGCGCGAGCTGCAGGGCGGAAACGTAACCGGACCTCTCTACTCACAGATGTGCGACTGCTAACCAGATTGGGGTTTATGAAGGATAAAATAAAATGATAACAGATACACAATGTATTATGAGCAGATTATCAGGATTTAGTCGGTCCCGTGAGAGCACGGGGGGCATTTCAGAACACTCTCGGCGGAGTTGGGTGGGTTGCCAAGTCCGCAGTGGTTCTCTCCATCAGGATGAAGCTGTTGGGTGGCAGGTGGTAGAAACTGAGATTATATTGGATCTGGTATTAATCCTGTTAGTGGACCATGACTGGATGAATGAGTAGCATTCTGATGCTATCCAGTCTGACTGTACAGACACCAGAATTACTTACTTTCAGGGTGTTGGATCTCAACGCTGTTGCCATGTTGTCCTTCACTACTACAACTGCCATTATTTCTGTCATTACTTGTACTTTGGATGGCATTTACTATTAGAACTGGGACCAGTGAGCATTAATAAATGTTTAGCCAGATCAGATAAAACAGAAAGTCAGCACACCTGAACTAACAAGAATTGCCTCCTTCCTGCCAGTATGACATGGTTGGTACCAATTGTTTCCTTACATTAGTTTCATATGATGCCAGTATCTTCACTCTAGCTTTAAAACTGAGCCAACTACAACCTCCGAAAGACTGATTGCGTTAACGTGTTAAAGAAATTACTGGCGTTAAAACGAATTTGCGTTAACTTTAACAGTTCTAGAAAAAAAAAGTAAAAATAACTGGATCAACTACAATAACAAACCCATTAAAAAGGATTAAAAAAAAAACTAATATCTCAGTCCATATATTTATGTCTTATTGTTTTTCTTTGCTGCTTTCAGCTGGTGACATGCTCCGGTGCGTTCAAGGAGGGCTCCCTTCGGATCATTCGCAACGGCATTGGGATTCATGAGCATGCCAGCATTGACCTGCCGGGAATCAAAGGTCTGTATGTTCTTTATATGTGTCTCTTTCACCACCTCCCGCTCAAGTCTTGACTTAATCTGGATTTTGGGCCTCATTACAGAGACTTCCTAAGTCTGAAATCTTATCTTATCTCAATTTAGGATGACATGTAGGATTTTTAGTAATACACAAACATGTATCCTAACTAACTAGGGGAAAAAAAACCCTATCTTATCTTAGGATAGGAATTTAGCTATTACTGAGACGTCTTAATTTAGGGATTTCCCAAATTAGGAATCCTAAATTAGGAAGGCATAGACCCTGTCCTGAATTCAAAATAACTGCCAAAAGATCAGCAGCACTGTTGATAGGTCTGCATGGCACTGACAAAGAAGATGGGGAACAACATAACACCAACAATTATTGAAATGCTACTCAAACCATATGATGACGCTTTAAATGTTATATTAAATATATATATTTTATATATTTACATTTATTTAATTAAAAAGGTGGGATTTCATTTTCTCCTCCGACTCTTCTTAGCTAAAATTGAACGCCCGTTTTTTTGTTTTGTCCATGTGAGTGACAAGTGAGAGCCGTTGATATTACGGCTTGTCCATCTCGAGTAGTTTACCGGTACATTCTAATTAAAGACGCAGGCGTGACCGGACGAGTGCAGATTGAAGAGTCTAATTTACAGTTATAGTTAGGATTCCTTAAATTAAGATAGGAGGTCTGAGATGAGATGGGACGCAGCCATGAGTTGAGGAATTGCTCCTGTAATAGGAAGATACGATTTTCCCTAATCATTGAAATTGAAGTTAAGATAGGGCAAACAGTTGATATGTTTTTCTGTAACGAGGCCCCTTATTCCCTTTACCGACCAAAACGCCAGCTGTTGCTCTTCCGAGCTTCGCGTGTAAAGCGCGAGCAGATGGCGCAGATGTCACAGGTCTCGGCTCGGCACTTTCAAAATGGAACAAGGAAATGTTTGGAAACATTTGTATTCATTTAGCGAACCAACGAGCACTATAGTGTCTGCAGCAGTGAAGTGTCAATTTTGGAGAATCCCGTCAGGTTAAACAATGGCAGACACCTCTTGATCCCAGGAAATTGAGGTTCCTCTCCCAAGACTGTTCTCTGACGCTTTGAGACACGCAGGTTAGGCAAGGTCTGCTTGCACTTGTTAGGCTTCAGCTGTTTATCGACTGTCTCTGCCCTGGACACCTCAGCTGCTACCTCCTGCCTCTGGCCTCTTGATGAGGGACAATTATTCATTAAGCCAATCAATAGTTCTCTGAGAGGGATCTGTAACCTGTACATCTTCCAACATGTTAACATTTGACAGACGGAATAGTTAAAGATCGTCTGTTTAGATATCGTATTTCCTCCTGCTCTGCAGAAACTTTTTTTTCCTCCTAACACCCTCTCCCTCCAATTCCCCTTCAAGGTTTGTGGCCTCTCCGCTCCGAGGCAGGCCGAGAGACAGATGACATGCTGGTGCTGTCTTTCGTGGGTCAAACGCGGTGAGTGTTTGCCGTGCAGCATGCCAGATAAGAGTAGAGTCAATACAGATGCCTTTTATCTTATCTTAAGAGTGTGTTTTTTCCCCCAGGGTGTTGATGCTGAGTGGCGAGGAAGTCGAGGAGACTGAACTTCCCGGCTTCGTGGACAACCAGCAGACATTCTACTGCGGCAACGTGGCGCACCAGCAACTCATTCAAGTACGTACACACACATGTTTACATGTCTTAAAGTTACATGTGCTGCCAGTGGGCGTCATCAGAACATGCTTCGGGGGTAGTTTAACATTCATTTTGATGTTTAGAATTAGCTGACTCGTACATCCTATTTCAAAGCAGGAATATCATCCGATTTCACAAATTCTAAATTAATTATAGAAATAACTTATTCAACTGTGGCCCTACTCGCATTTAATAAGATGTACTTTGCCGGAGTTGAATCATACATGATTGAACGGGGAGTTGTGGATGTTGAAGGGCGCGAGAGGACTTCATGTATTTTACACTTGGTTGAGATGAATATTGCACTTCATTTAAATTCAAGTTTTAGCCTGCCTTTTTTAAATGAGGATGAAACCCGCTGGGAATTCTGCCAAGCGTTAGACCCTCACCCATAAATCTTTAGGTTGTTATGACAACACTGCTTGTGTTTTTAAGGCAGGAACATTTTTACTAACTCTGTCTTCCCTCTCAGGGTTGGTATATTTACACTGAATACATTTTCACATTTGCGCTAATGTGACGGTTGTTACACGACTTGTGCTTTCCGCTGATGACAAATTCACTTCAAATGATAACAGTTAATAGTTGCACTTAAACTTGCATTGAAGCCACTAGCTGTAGAGTTTGGTTTTTACTTTGGCATTCAGTGGTCAAAACCGAGTATATAGTCTGTGAATTTGAAGCTAAGTGGTTAAACAAAGAGCCAGTGGTCATGTCTAAAATGTTAAATCTAGCGGTACATGTCCACCAGGTCCGGCGAGGACACTAGGGGGCGCGCTGCTCCGTTCAAGCGGTGACGTGGAATGTGGTTTTCTGCTTAACGTTTCAAACAGGAAACAACACGTTATTCCATCTAAACAATCCACCAAAATCTACATCTGAAAACATCTTAAGCGAGAAATAGGCTACACCACTGCTGAATCTGGTTTCAATTTAGAACTAGATCGCCTAGTTTCACAGCTCGATCCACGTTTCGTGAGCCGGACGGGTCGCGTTGGACAGGCTCTTTTGCACAAAGGCCAATGAGGAAACTCCAACACTCGGCCGACCAATCGTGTAACTTCATCACTCAGTCAGTGACAGACTTTTGTGTTTGTAAATAGACACTGGTTGACAGTGTGTTGCGACGCCAGAACAAATGGACTGAAAGCAACACAGACACTGCGTCAAATTTCATTTTTTTATCATTTAAAATATACTTTAATCATATACAAACTGCACACAAATACTCCATGTAACTTGAAAGGGGTTGCTCATAGTGCTAAACACAATAAGAATGAATGCCCGACTCTGCAGTCGTTGTAACTTTCCTGCGTCCCACTCACAGACTGTGCGATTGAGCTTTTCTGTTCTAATTAAACCTTCAATACAAAAACCGTAGGCTGCAGATCTGAGGAGCCGACTGTGCTCAACCTGCCCAGCACGAAATAAGCTGTAAATAATGCTGAGCATCGACCCAGATATTCTCCTCAGGACCAAACACCACTTGATATTGGACTTAACAGTTGGTCGTAAACACAACTCCAACGTGATGCTTGTGTTGCCTACGCACCAACATTCAGTAGTTTGTTTTGGAGTATTTGTTCTTAATGCACTTCTTAAAGTAATACGTCACATCAGTTACTCACCCTGTGTTACCTTGAATTCTTGAAGAAAAACTTTGTTTTTCTTGCACGCCTCCACTCTGAGCGGAGAAACCGGATTCGCACGGATGCGCCTGCGCAAACGTGAGACGGTAGTGGTGGAAGTGTTTCGAATAGTACGATTTTGGCGAGAACGCATGTGTTTGGGAAGTAGTGAGCATACGACTGGACAAAAATGAGACTTGGATTATACTGCACGAGTTGTCTGAGAGTTTGTAAACAGATGTTTTGATATTAGTTTTGCTGTTGTTAAACCTGGACAACATTTACTCAAATTCATCAAGACTTTTTTTCTTTTTTTGGATTCACAAAAACAAAGTTTTCTTCAAAAATGTAAGATAAAACAGGGTGAGTAATTGATTTGCAAATGGTCATTTTGTGGGTGAAGTATTCCTTTAAGTATTAGGGATGGCCCTGTTAGTTGGTTGGTTCACCACTTCGGTCCAGACTGAAATGTCAATATCTCATGGGAGGGGGCATTCCTGGTCCGCAGAGGATGAATCATATGGACTTTGTTGATCTCCTGACTTTTGCTCTTGCACCAGTATTAGGGCGATATTTTAGTTTTTAATGAAATGTTTCTTGGACAAATTGCCATTGAATCTGGTGCAGACATTCGTGATCGCCACAGGCTGAACTGTAATTACTTTGGTGATGCCCTGACTTGTTCTCTAGTACCAATGTGTCCAATTGTTGGGTTACCAAATACCTGCAAAAATAATAGTGTTAAGTGCTAATGAGCAAATGTGAACATGCTAAACTAATGATGCTAACATTAAAAACTACCAAACTACACGGTAAACACTATACCTGCTAAACGTTATGTTAGCAGTGTCATTGTGAGCATGTTGAGTACAGCCTGCTGCCTCACAGAGCCACTATTGTGGCGGCGGATGGTGAAGTATTGTTTGACAAAATAACCTCCCCTCTTGTTTGGACCCTGGCTGTTTCCCAGCTGTTTCCCAGCTGTGTGTTCTGATAGAAAAACTTGAATTTAAACTGTTTTGGTTCAAATGAGCTGTGGTTTGCACGAACACTGCAAACATAAACAAACCGCAGCAACTGAACAATATGATCTTCTGAACTGCTTTCAAGGACTCCAGGATCCTCTCTTGAATATATTCTGTATTTTCACACCTCATTACACCTCCACATGTTGTGTGTGCTCCCAGAGTGCAGCACCTCCATTTATAGTTTGGCTGTTGTTTGTACCTGCTGCAGTCTGTTATTCAGGCTTCCTCAGCTCCTTTCTTTTTTTTTTTCTTCTTCTTCTTTGTCTTGTCTTGCTTGTTCAACACTGTATGGCACTCCCCTTCACATTATTCAAATTTAATATTATATTTGTATTTCTCTGTAACGCGAGAGGCTTTTTACCCGGTAGTCACAAGCCTCTCTGGTACATTCAATACAAATACAATCATAGTAATAATAGGTGTTGAAAACATCTTGTTTGGATGTTTCATAAAAGGGATTTCTGGGATCAAACAAATGCTGGACATTTCTTCTTCATTCTTTTCTGTATCAAGTGTATTCCTTAATATTTGTATTTAGAGCTGCAACGATTAACTGATTAGTTGTCAACAATTAAATTAATCGCCAACTATTTTGATAATCGATTGAGTAATCTTTTAAGGATTCCAGCTTCTTAAATGTGAATTTTTTTCTGGTTTCTTTACTCCTCTGTGACAGTAAACTGAATATCTTTGAGTCGTGGACAAAACGAGACATTTGAGGACGTCATCTTTGGCTTTGAGAAACACTGATCGACATTTTTCACAATTTTTCTGACATTTTATAGACCAAACAACGTATCGTTTAATCGAGAATATATAATTATAATAATTATAAAGCAGTCGTTAGTTGCAGCACTATCTGTGTTGTGATTGAACTGCTGTATTTTGCGTTAATACAATATAATTATTTAATGGCATTTGGCATTTCATTACACGTAAACTCAAATTGCTTTACATTTAAAGACAAAATATATAAATACAGGTCTAAACATAAGAACGTAGGTAGCATAAACAACATAAATATATAAGAATACAGTATAAACAAGCATACACCCAACCACACAGCAATAGATACCCTAAAACATCAACACAAATCAAATAGAAACCTCTGCACACAGACACAGTAATTAACTATAAGCCTGGGAGATTAGGAAAGTTTTGAGTTTGCTTTTGAATGTGGACACAGTTGTGATGTACATCAAGTGCAGTTAATGGCTTCTATAGAGTAAATTACAGTCATTATAACCTCCATTTCATTTGATCTCCTCTTAAACATCTGTATTAGCGCCATCAGGATTGCTGACAGATTGTTTTTAAACGTTATGTCAGGACTCCAGGGACATGCACCATATGTTTAATAGCTCGAGATGATTAAATGGAAAGTAATTTATCTTCTCTCCACCACCAAAAATACCGTCTCATCACATTTTTCATTTACAAAAATACAAATCTTGGGGAAAAATTCCCTATGCAATTAATCATATTTTTTTCAGTCATTAAAAAAACAATAACAATCCTGGCACAGCACCTCGTATTAACTGTGAGATTTGCTTTGAAACGGCTTCACACTTTAGCTCCACAGTCTCTCCGCATCATCTTTCCTGTCACCTTCCCAGAAATGCTGTGCAGAATAATATTTTAAAACTGTGTGTGCCTGCAGATCACGTCAGGCTCTGTGCGCCTGGTGCTCCAGGAGAGCAAGGCATTAGTGAGTGAATGGAAGGAGCCACAGGGCAGGAACATCA
>CAKALG010026957.1:0-10847 GCA_916700815.1 Helicolenus hilgendorfi | reverse complement strand
GTCTTCTGCTCCAGAGTCAGGGAGTGCGCCATCATGTCGTTTCCGCTCATGGCAGCAAGGGAGTGGTTGTAGTGGACGCTACACATGGTAAACCAGCATCTGGGTGCCTCATCTCTCCTCTGATAGGGTCAGGCGTTTAGAAGCCTGCACATTACCTGGACAGAGATGGCGTCAGATTAGTGCTGCCTTGAGAGGATCCGTTTCATCAACCTCTTTGAATATGATCACGCTTAATGCATACGCTGTGTAGGCAGATATGGGAAAGAGAAAACACAGAAATTAAATGTTGAGCTGACCATGAAACGTGAAGGGGTTACAGGTAGCTATAAATATCTGCTTTTGAATGTGGTATCAAACAGATGCCCGGAGACTTCGATCTCTCTCTCTCTCTCACTCTGCTCCTCTGGGAATTTTGCAGAAAATTGCAAAGAGCAAACATGAACAGAAGAGTGAGAGAGACTGCAGGAAAACGAGCCAACACCACAGCTACATTCCTTGAAGTCGGGTTAGAATTACAGTGTGTCGCAGTGCATAGCCAGCTGTTAAAACACACGCAAAGCGGTGAGGCATCAATGACATCTCATGAAGATGTGATGTTACGTATGTTTGGCTTAGGAAGAGAGGGCTCTCTACCTGTTGCCTGCGAGCAGATGCCTGCCAGACAGCGTAATTCCATTAGATGAGAAAACATGATCACAAAAATTGGTGTGGTCACACAAGTGGAAGTCTGTCAATCTGTTTCCTCCTTAATCGTTCACATGAACACAAGCAGCAGGTGGCTATAAGTGAGAGGATAGGAGGGAGGGAGAGATGTGGGGTTGGATGAGAGAGGGAAGGTACATACAGGGAGAAAGACAGACGAAGGGAGAAGGAAGTATGATGAGCGGGACACTGCACAAGTATGCATGGTGAGGGAGGAGAGAGGGAGGGAGTGAGGTAGGGTGAAAGACAGAGACTGCATTGACAGAGTGAGGATGTCTGAGGAGGAAAAAAAGCAGGCGTCTCACCGTCATTATCGTTCCATCCTCACAGACCTGTTGCTGCCGTTTCTTCCGAACAACTCCTCTTTCCTGGAACCCTCAGACATATATCCATTAATCCATCCATCGCTGACACACTGGGACGTGCTGTAGGCTCACCTCTCATCTAAACAAAAAGCTGGAGACGAAGAGAGAAGTGATGGATCAAGCTACGATGTGTGTCTCCTCTCAGAGATACAGCTCCTCTCCTCACGCTCCCTCACTCGCTGCCTCCTACTCATTATCATTCTGTTTCTCTATCTCTCCCTCCAGAAGCACGCACGCTTGCTCCTACTGCATGGCAACCACTTGTTAGTCTCACTCCGCCGCTCTGCTGCCTCAGTCATTCACAACATTCCCCTCCTCAGCAACGCCGGGACGGCAGACGCAGCAGCATAAACAAGCAATCCGCCTCTTCTTTTTTTACTCCCCCCCTCCAACCACCACCCCCCTCCCCAGGCTTATTTTGGCTTTTCTAAAAATGACTCCACCAAAAAAAAATGTGACAGTAATATCATGGCTAAGCCAGCAGGAGAAATGCTGCCTCTCACTGCTCTCGGTCAGTAAATGCTGCTGCGAAAGGTATTTTTGGTACAACACAGTGTTATCCCCTGCAAGCCTGGTTTGATGATGTGTTCTTAATTGCTGCAGTTTGCTCAAATTCAATTAGTTTGCGCTGCTTAAAGGCTTACAAATGCAAGCTCCCCTAGACATGTTGAGGGAGAAGAGACTTATTAGAGGTATTTTTACTGTAGTGAATGAAAAGCAGTATTGTGCAGGACAACAGACAGCAGGTCATCTGATTGCCCACTGTAATGCAGCACAGAAATGTCTGGTTTCGTTGTTATGCAGTGCACATTCATATCAGCTATGTAGTTATTGTAACAGTGGTGCAGTGACTCGGATCTAAGGATAAGCCATGAGGGAGATGGTCATCTCTGGTGTGCAATAATTCATGGCTTAAAAGTGGTACAGAGAAAGCTCCATTTTTCTTTTTCTGGATGTAAACAGCAGAAAAAAAATCTCCCAAGAGAATATAAACACAGAGGTGAATAACCTCCCTCCTCACATTTAGTTTCACTTCAAAGTTTTATTTTTCTCGGGTCAATCTGTGGTCCTGCTGTGCTGTTAGTACTTGTCTGTACTTAATAGGTGGTGTGTGGCACCGCTGTGATTTGTCGACAAGAGTCAGCAACTCAATTTTATCTCCCTATTTATTTCAAGGACAGTTCTTGCAAATTAGATGAAGAGATGTCACACACTGCGCAGACAACGAAATCGTTAGACATTTTACCTCGTTGGCCTCGTCAATTTAAAAGACAAGGTCAGAATGGAAAAGACTTGCGTCACAGCGCAATAGTGACCTCAGCGATGAGGTCAAGTTACAGGCGTACGTCATTATTAGCAATCCATTACATCCATTCATGTGAAAATGAGAGAAGTCCAGCGACTTACAGTAGATCATTTGCTTCTGAATTATCTTTATCACATCTGTCAGAACCAGCAAATGTTTTTTTACATGTGTGTCAAGGTGTGCTTTTGGCTCAGGAAGAAGAACTGTTGAGGCAATTTAAACCTGTTGCGTAAGGCATATTAAAATACTATCCCGTGTCCATAGGACAGGAGGCTAAAGATTATAGACTTTTTATCTCAGAGAGACAACAGGTCAGGAGCAAAACTGATATTGAGAACTGTAAAACGACGATCCTATGAACTGCTTAACAGTATCCCCTTTAATGTTAATGAACTCTACCCCCCACCCTTAAGTGATAATACAATCTGTACAAGTACAAAGACTTTAAATACTTTATCAGGCCTCCCCATTAGCCTGACTGCTGCAATTACTAATCCACCTGGGGCCCACCACTTCAATTAAATTAACAAGGAGGCCTGCCATTTAAGAATAAATATTATAATCTGTTATTAAAGACATATTGCCAAGGTGATTGTGCATATCATAGTGTACTAGACAAATATGTCTGTATCTGCCAATAAAGCTATTCAGAACTGACCATAAAAATGTTCTTAAAAATCTCTTAAAGGAACAGTGTGTAGCAGGGGGATATATTGGCAGAAATGGAATATAATATTTATGTTTTATTATTCATTTTAATTAATAATAGGGCTGTCAATCGATTTAAATTGTTAATCGCGATTAATTGCAAATTAATCGCACATTTTTTATCTGTTCAAAATGTACCTTAAAGTGAGATTTTTCAAGTATTTAATACTCATATCGACGTGGGATTGGGCAAATATGCTGCTTTATGCAAATATATGTATATATTTATTATTGGAAATTAATTAACAACACAAAACAATGACACATATTGTCCAGAAACCCTCACAGGTACTGCATTTAGCATAAAAGAATATGCTCAAATCATAACATGGCAAACTACAGCCCAACAGGCAACAACAGCTGTCAGTGTGTCAGTGTGCTGACTTGACTATGACTTGCCCCAAACTGCATGTGATTATCACAAAGTGGGCATGTCTGTAAAGGGGAGACTCGTGGGTACACATAGAACCCATTTTCATTCACATATCTTGGGGTCAGAAGTCAAAGGACCCCTTTGAAAATGGCCATGCCAGTTTTTCCTCGCCAAAATTTAGCGCAAGTTTGGAGCATTATTTAGCCTCCTTCAGGACAAGCTAGTGTGACATGGTTGGTACCAATAGATTCCTGAGGTTTTGTAGTTTGATATGATGGCAGCATCTTCACTCTACCTTCAAAGAAATTAATGGTGTTAAAACAAATTTACATTAATGTGTTATCACATTAACTTTGACAGCACTATTGTGCACATCATAGTGTACAAGATGAGAAATATTGCTGTAGCTGCCAAAAACGCTATTCAAAAATGACCACAAAAATGTTCTTAAAAAATCTTTTAAAGGACCAGTGTGCAGCATTTAGGGGGATCTATTGTCAAAAATGGAATATAATATTAATAAGTATGTTTTCTTTAGTGTATAGTTACCTGAAAATAGGAATCTTTGTGTTTTCTTTACCTTAGAATGAGTCCTTCATATCTACATAAGGAGCGAGTTCTCTTCACAGAGCTGGCCGCCATGTTTCTACAGTAGCTTTGAACAGACAAACCAAACACTGGCTCTAGATAAGGACATTCACGTTTTAAGGTCAGCCACCGTAGTTCTGATACACTGATACGGAGAAGTTTCAGTTGATTGCAATCTGCAACCTCACCACTCGATGTCGCCGAATTCTACACACTGCTCCTTTAATGTTATTTTGTGGTATTTAAACCATAAATAAACAATTAATTTAATGTTGGTAGTAGTTGTAGTTGCAGTTAGCTAATAGCTACCATGTAGTTTCCAGTTTGACTATACTGTTGCTTGAAAAATGCTAAAATAACTTTTCTGATTATGTCTTTATTTGATTTGCTGTAAAGACAAGTTGATGTTTCTTAAAGTGGAAACATATTTAAGTTAGGAGTGTTTCCAAGGAAGCCACTACAGAAAGGTATTTTTAGTAACTACTGACTATGAAAAATCACATCCAAAGGCTCACTCTGGTTTCTACAAATGTGGTGAGATACTTTGAAATGTTGTCACTGCTACTCAGAAAGTCATATTCCAGTTTAAATGTATAACTGAAGCTTCAAAATCCAACTACGAAAACAAGCAATCAAGGAACTTATTATCAGTTTATTGACCTGGTTTTACATTTACAGATGCACTGCACTATATGTTAAAGGTTAACGTCCTCGATGAGTTACGGGTCAACCTGATCCATGGTTGTAATTAAAAGTTGTTGCAATCCGGCCTACATCGCACCTGACTTAGCAGTGGCATCCGGTCCTGAATAAATGTATTTATTTTCCAGAGTAATGTTGCACCAACTGTTTAGTTTGTGGCTCTAGCATGCAGCAACCTAAGCAGCCTAATCAAAATATCAGTATAAGAATCAGACACTTCTACATAACATAGCAAACATCTGGGTTGGAGAAGCTCACCTGTAGATGTGCTGAAGAGTCTGCCACACATAAAATCACCATTTGGACTATGATGTAGTGTGCATGTTTGTAAATAGGACAGTATCCCCAAAGGGGGCTTTTAAATAGCTTGTCTGTTAATGATTTCCTCAGAATAGGAATAGATTGAAAAAGTTTGAAACAGACATTTGATTCTAGAGGTGAGGTCAAAGAGGAGGGACACTTATTCACTCACTCACACACACTCACACACTTACTCACTCAAGTGAGTAAGTGTAGGCCACTGCGATGTAGGCCACACACTCACTCTCACTCACTCAGTCACTCACTCACTCAAACACTCACACACTCACTCTCACTCACTCACTTATTCACTCACTCGCTCACTTATTCAGTCACTCACTCACTCACTCACTCACTTATTCACTCAGTCAGTCACTCACACTCACTCACTCACTCACACACACTCACTTACTTATTCACTCACTCCCACACTCACTCACTTATTCACTCACTCAGTCACTTACTCACACACTCCCTCACTCACTCACTCAGTCACCCACTCACACACACACACACACACACACACACACACACACACACACACACACACACTCACTCACTTATTCACTCATTCACTCACTCACTCACTCACTCACTCACTCACTCACTCAGTCAACCACTCACACACTCACTCACTCTCTCCCTCACTCACTCACTCAGTCACTCACTCACTGACCCCTATAAACTGTCTACTAACCCGTTGTATTTGTGTTCATCCTCCCAATCTGTCTCCAGTACCTACTATATTATAGCCATCCTATGTGCTGCCTAGCAACAGCTCAAAGTCTCGCGTTGAAGGCTGAAGTCTCGCATCAGATTTTGAACTGCGTAGCGACAGACAGGGCATCTTGCGTTGAGAGGAGGAACACAAACCTCAACATGGAAGATGTTATACTTCTCGACGAGGAGCCAAAGCAAGAGGAGTCCACTGCATCCGTCCACTCCGAACCCGAGGAGACGTCTGAAGAAACACCTAACGGCGTGAAGACGTGAGTGAAAGATGAAGCATTGTTCTGCCCGTCCCCTTCTCTCTGTGCAGACCGTTACCTAGCTTAGCCTTAAAATGGAGTCCTGTGATGCTAGCTATTGTTAGCCAAGAAGCCGCTGTTATCGAACAGTGTACCCGTACCTGGGTGATATATATGTTGGGTTTGTAGCTAAAAAGCCTGCTATATAATGTCTAACCGTGGAGTCTAAATGATGGGCTGTTTTTGTAAGGTTAATCATGGTGCAATTGGCCAACATTTAATGTTACTGTGTGCTAACCTCGGCTGTTCTGCTTGTCTGCTAACGCTAACTGAAACAAGCTAAACCTAGCTTAACCCTGCAACTAGTTAGCTATATCAAACAGCCTCTAGTTTGTTACAGATGGCATTAACAGCTGGTGTTGGCATGCTGTTAATCTCAACTCAGTTGTGCATGTTGCATTGGCAGCTAGCTAACGTGGAGTTAGCTAGCTGCCAATGGTCAGCTAGTGCTAATGAACTAAGCTAGCTAACTTGAGCATTTCATCTGCCACTCACACCTCACCTGATTAAAGCTTTTACAGCAGAGAAAATGTCTCAAAATTATAGAATTTAATAATATGAAACCATTAAAATGCTTTTTTTTTACCATACATAATTTATCTGATTTATGTTACAATCAGGGTCTGAAATTAACCTTTTTCCTCACGTGCCACTGTGGCAGGTCACTGAACATTTTACCTGCCACTCAATTGTTTTGTCTGCCACTTCTGAAATCTAGGTAGAACACTTTAAAACTGTAAACACTGAGTCAGTGGTGCCAGACAGTAGAATTATGGAAGTAACCTTAATCTATGACTATTGTATCTATTTAGGCTTTAGAATTGCTTTTTAACAATAATATTTCTTAATATAAGGAAAACCCATCTGCCATCGTGGCAGTTGATCTGAATTTTTTGGTGCTAATTTCATTCCCTGGTTACAATGCATGATCTACTTGTTGAGAAAAGGCAAATTAATTGCGAAATAATCTCCATTTACACTCAGAGGACAGAGAGCTGGGCGATATGGCCAAAATCTTCTATCACGATATATATATATATATATATATAGGTAATTTCATATCTCAATAACCATATATATCAGGATATAACATTTTTTTCCTGGGAATTCAATAAATACATATATATGTGAAATACCCAACTGTTAAAACCTATTTATGTATACTCCTGGGTGAATTAAATACTTGTCAAATTAAAAGTACAAGAGCATTTTCTAATTTTAAGAACCTGATTGCAAAATGAAGATAACAGTTGCAAGTGAAAAGTATAGAGAAAAAAATAAATAAATATTGGCCTAGCCTATATCGCAATATAAACGATATAGTAAAATATATACGATAGACATTTTTATATATCGTTTTTATGATGCATATCGTTATATTACCCAGCCCTAATAGGAATCCAAAGATGTCCTAGCACATATCCATACAAGCTTCTGTATAAAAAAATATATATAATAGTGTTCAGATTGTATTGTGCTGCCTAATGACCTTTTTGACTATTTGTCCTCAAGGTAAGTAGTGGCCGTAATTTCTGTATGGAAGAAAGTTTTATTTCAGTGTAAAGAAAAGCACATTACCACCGACATGCAAAACACACAATAGGAACCTGGTATTAACAAATTAATAATGAATTCATATAAATGTATTGATGTCTTTTAATGTGTAGAGTACACTTGAGCTGCAACGATTAATCGATTAGAATCAACTATTAAATTAATTACAAACTATTTTGATACTTAATAAGTCAGTTTGAGTAATTTTTTTAAGACATAAAAGTCAAAATTACCTGAGTCCCGTTTCTTAAATGTGAATATTTTTGATTTCTTTACTCCTCCATGACCATAAACTGAGTATCTTTGAGTTGTGGACAAAACAAGACATTTAAGGATGTTGTCTTGGGCTTTGGGAAACACTAATCGGCATTTTTCACCATTTCCTGACATTTTATAGACCAATCAACTAATTGATTAATCAAGAACGTAATCAACAGATTAAGAGACTATGAAAATAATCTTTAGTTGCAGCCCTAGTCTACAGTATGTGATCTCCGAAATGTTGTTTTGAGAAAGCATGTTCTCTGACTTGTAGCATTGTGCATTTTGTAGGGATGCTGAAGAAACTAAGCCCCCCAGCGAAAAGCATGATGCTAAAGAGAAGTCCTCCGGGAGCAGAAGAGGAAGCCGCTTCCATCCCTATAAAGAAAAACATGGTGGAGAAAAGAAGAGTTCTCATAGGAACCGGGTGTTCATCAGCAATATCCCCTATGATATGAAGTGGCAGGCCATTAAAGATCTAATGCGCGAGAAAGGTAATGTCCCCAGTGATGGGGATGGTGTCTCCCCTTCTCTCTATCTCTTCAGCTGACCAGAAGTTCTTGACCCCTTTTATTACTAGATGTTGCATCCTGCTTCTAGCAGTAGTCAATTAGTTTGTAGCTTTCTCTGGATGTACTTAGCGCATATACGTAGTATGGAACCAACATAGTGTGATATTGGAGTTTTAATACAATTCTTTTGGATGGACACCAATTTAGTTTGGGCTGATATGTCTGTGAGAAAAGGAAGATGAACTTAGTTACATTGTTACTTGTTTTATGGCATTGTCAGCTCCAAAATGTAACCTCAAACCAGTCGTAGAATTGATTGTTGAATGATTTTGTTGCATCTGTTGCAAGGTGAATCTCGATTATATAAATGAAAATATTGCAATGTTTTACTTTCTGAATTATGGGGTCTCAAGACGCCTTTTGAAAGGTCAAAGGACAGCGTAAAACTCTCAACTGCCATGAATGGAATCTGTTGACAAACTGATCATGTTGAAGTGTTTTGAATTTCCCAGGTTTAATGTAGCTGTGTTTCTCTCTGGCCTTGGCCTTTGGGTGTCTCAGTCACTGCCCAGAAAGGCATGGTGTTGTCTGGTGGGATGTTGGTCTGGGCTGACTGTTGATCATTAATGGGACATCTCCATCTGTAGCGGCATTGCCAAGGCCAACGGCGACTTGAAGACTTGGTGACTTAAATTCCTTTGTTCTTTTGGTATTTTTCCTTTGTATGTCTCATGTAGTTGGTGAGGTTACATACGTGGAGCTCTTTAAGGATGCAGAAGGAAAGTCAAGGGTAAGTGATGTGGCCAACTTGCTGCACGAGGTTTTAAATGCCCTCAGCAGGCTTTCATTAATCAAGTGCTCTTTTAGGTTCTGATCCTTTGGGTCTCACTAAGTTACTGAACTGGAGATACTGTGGGTTGTGTTTAGAGCCCGATAGATGGCTAATGATTGATATTCATTTGAAAGGGAGATGTCCTGTTGATTTTTGGAAAAGTAGCCTAATGAACTCATCTAAGAGTGCACTTTTGCTTTTGTTGTTGTTATTTCAATTGGTGTAAAAGTTTGTTTGTTTGGCCATTTTCCAAAGGGAACTGTGGGTTGTGTGATTTGTCTTATTGATTGACCCTCATGTCTCAAAATCTTATTTTACAATTCTGTTATATGGCACAGCTCTCTCTTCAAAGGAACAAAACAGCCCTGAAAGATCTTGTAGCGTTTTTTATTGTTATGTTTTATATTAAATGGCAAAATGCATACTGTAGATGTAAAGGTGGACCACAATATTTCTTTATTGCAGTGGTAAAACTGGTCAATCCTAAACAATGTACTAAATAAATTTGTTAATACAATCTTTTTATTTTCTACCTTTTGTCCAGTTCAAAACGTTAAAATGTTTCAGGTAAATTACAATACATAGTTAATAAAAATTGAAATATATATATGTAAACAATTTTTGTTTTATTATTTAAAAAGTATTAATTGGCAACATTGCTTCAGATAATGATAACAAATATGCTCTTATTGGCTTTTTAATTTTTGCAATAGACTTAAACACAACCAAAAACCTGCTGGCTCAAGCTCGTGGGCAAAATATGGCCGACATGCACTATAGAAAATACTACAGTAGAAGCATGTTGATACATTAGATTTATTTATTTATGTTCCACTGCTTTGTCTTGGTTTTAATTGTATTTTGTTCACTCCCTCGACTTTGGATATGTGTGCTACCTGGACTCCTGTGATGGCCCCTGGTTAGGGTTGTGGGTAAGACACTACCTTACGTTCTCAGACATAGAACTTCTTTTTAATTTCACACTAGCTTGGAGTCATCTGATGCCTCTGTTTCGTTGATTCAACAGTGTGGTGGAGTTCAAAGATGAGGAGTTTGTGAAGAAGGCGATAGAAACCATGAATAAGCATGACCTGAGTGGAAGGCCTCTCAACATCAAGGAGGTGAGAGCAAATTCAGGTTAAAAACTGAAAACTTTGATTATAGTGTTGTCTTTAACAACTAACCTTTTGGCTTCAAGAAGTGAATTTGCTTATGTTTTTCACTACAGTATATTAAATGTTTGTTTTTTTAAATACAGTGATGAACTGCTTATAGTGACCAAAAAGCTTGGGACAGAATCACAAATGCTTTGTAAATAGTTTGCTTATAGTAATCAATAGTCCGCTTACAGTGTTCATATATGACAACACATGGAAAAATATTTTAAAACTACAGTAGGCTTATGTTAATACAATTTTAGTTTTGTTTTTTACTTTACTCCCTTGATACTTTGCCTCCTGGTAACTTGTCTGCCTTCCGGCTCGCTACCTGACGCTGGTGCTGCATGCACTTTGTAATCATGACGGGAGAAAGAGTCATTTTCTCTCAGTGGAAAACAAATGCGCACGGGGAACGCACCTCTGTGCACCAGCTCTGCGCCACTGCAGCGCAGGCAG
>CAKALG010026955.1:0-25521 GCA_916700815.1 Helicolenus hilgendorfi | reverse complement strand
TCCTACACGCTTGGCACACAGGAGTGTTTCAGTTGTTTGCAATCTGCAACCTCAACGCTAGATGCCGACAAATCCTACACACTGCTCCTTAAAGTCACTTTGGTCATTGATAGTTGTGTAACAAAATATCCAAATTGATCTCACAGGAAGGTGTATAAATAGCACAACATTACAAGGACATCCCGCATGTCATGAGGACACATTTTAGCCTTTTTGCGTGTCATTTGTGTGCCGTTTCTCAGGTGTCATTTGTACGCCACTCAACAAAACTATGGTAACGTGATAATGCAGTTATGTTTAGGTAACAAAACAACTTAGTTAGGTCTCTGGTGATGTGCCTGCGTTTGTTGGACCCATCCACCTCCCCTTCCGCCTGCCATGAGCAGTCTTTCTCACTTTTTATTCCACGTCACTAGCTTTACATTGCATCAGACTACATGGCTTACAAATGACACACCAATTGCAAGAACAGTGTTGTTATTGCACACTTTTGCCTTGCACATTGATGTGTCATTCATACGCCTTTTCATGCAACCGGACTGAAATATCACAACGCAAACAATTACAAATCAAAAATGTGATAATACTGGAGCTAAAACTTATGTTAAACCTCTATCTTCTCTTAATTTTAAGTTTCATGTTCAGGTTTGTGGCCCTTTGAGGTCATTTCCAGTCAGTTTGGTGAATCAACAGTCAGTGTGGTGCAATGCCATAACTCCCACTATGAGTGGGAGTCTGCGTGTGCATATCTGTGCTGTTTATGAAAGAGAGGAGGAAGAGAGAGAGAAAAGGAGAGAAGGTGGAGGCACTGATCCAGAAATGACCTCTTGTGACAGCTTTTCTATTCAGTCCGCACATCACAGGACAATCAGCGACCTAATTAATAGAACAGAGGGAAACCGAGGGAGTAAAAGAGAGAAAAACAGAGAGAAACAGAGAGGAAAGAGAAAGTGATGCTGGAGAAAAAAAAGATGTGTGGACTTGAACTGAAAGCTAGTGAGAAAAACAAAGGAGAAAATGGAGATCAAAGAAACAAAAAAACTGCAAAGAGAGGAAGGGAATGAGAGGATCTAAAGAGCTAGTGGAGAAAATCAATGATTAAATCAGACAAGGCCCAAATAAAACATGAGCAGCAGAGTAGAAAGAGAGTAAAGTAAGAAATTGGAAAGAGGGATGGTAGCAGGGGGTAGTGAGGAGGAGTGAAGAGGTTTACACACCGGCCTTGAGCAACATTAGAACAATGGCTCAGATTTGAGGCAGAGAGAAAGAGAGAAAAAGGTTGGGGGCAGCAGTGTTGTTGCAAGCAATTCAGTTTATCCACTTTGGAAAGAGGAAGACAGGGTCTGGACACTAATTATGCATAACAAGACAGACAGATGGACAGCAGAGCTTTGCCCAGACCTCTAGCACTGGTGGTCAAGGGAGATAACAGGAGAGACGAAAGGAGAGTGACGGCAAATTAAGGAGGGAGAGGAGACAGAAAGTAAGAGTTAAGTATTTTATCTAAAAAGAATCAGGGCACACGGAGGCCGCAGTAAAGTAAGGCAACAAAGAAAAGGAAAGAGAAAAAGAGACTCTGCTGGATCCCAAAGTCAGACTAAATGACAGAGACTGTATCCTGTTGGTCACACTGAATCTGAATGATACATGAAAGAGTCAGATAGTTGAATCAGTCTGACACAGTGCAGTCTGTGCAACTGTTGTGACTGAGAGGGTTATTAAGAGTCATTTTTTAGTAGGGCTGCATGATTTTGAAAAAATATCGAATTGCGATTATCTTGACTGATATTGCAATTGCGATATAATTTGCGACATTCGAGGGAATGATCATTTTTACATCATTATTCTCATTTAAACACATTAAAATGATTATGGTGGGATTTTTGCAGGGATCTGTACCAAACAAAGATGTTTTATTAAGTCTGTAGAATATGATGTGTAGGCCAGGACACACATTTCGCCTTTAACAAATATTGCGCCTTCTGCGATTTCAAAATCTCAGTAAGCCATATTGCAAAGACGATAAAATTTATATTAATTGTGCAGCCTTACATTTCAATGGAATTGCTTCTTAATATTGTCGTTTCGCCATGCAGTTAGCTTGTTAAATACCAGCCCGTTTGTGCAATACGAATGCCTTTCTTGCTTTTGGTGTGTCATTTGTACGCATCGTAGTCTGTACTGTGTCCAACGTAAATGCATCTGCCCAAATATACCACGCTCAAAGCTAGTGATGTAGAATAAAAAAAGGAAAAAAGACCGCTCTTGTGGCCAACAAACACACAACTTTTAACCAGGAGACCATTTTTCAAAACCAGCGTTTTCTTTTTTAAGTTATGTTAATGACGTTTGTCACGTTTTTTAGAGACGCTTGTGATACGTTTTCCATTTATGTTACATTGTTTCCATATGTATTTTACTTAGTTTACGTACTCAATTTAAGCCCAACCATGACGTTTTTCCTCAACCTAACTGCGGACGTTACCGTAGTTTTGTTGCGTGGCGTACAAATGACACACAAAAAGACAAAAATGCGTCCACATGTCCTGCTATTTATACACCTTCCTGTGAGACCGGTCTGTGAATACATCTCTCATTTCAGCTTTGATGATGACAAATTTGTGTGTTTTTGAGTGTACTTCCACTGATGAGCATTGACACATGTGTGTTTTGATATTATATATACAAGTGCATGAAGAAATATGTCTGCAGATCCATGTTTACATCTTCAATTTACTGTGTTCTGCAGAGAACTGAGACACTTACTTCTTCATTATTTGCAGAAAGGACACTTAACAGCTGAGCCAGTTGGCATGTTGTCCGTTCTGCTCTCTGTTCTATCGTGCTAAGAACGATGAAAGAGGCACCAGACAGAAAGAGAAGTTGTGTGGAAATTAACAGCTAAAAGTGATGGCAAAGCAAAGTGTTAAGAGGGTAGTCATCAAAAAAGGAAGAGCCAGAAGAGATCACCCACACACACATTGAAATGGTAGCAATGGTAAACACGGTGTTACGGTTAGGGAATGATTTTTGGTCATGCTTGTTCATGTCAGTTAAAACCTGACCTCCGACCTGCGGACATTGTCACTCTGAAACAATTTCACCTGGCTTCCTTCTTTGTTTCCGTCATTATTCTTCCGGTTTTGTCACTTGAACGTAATTTTTAGGCAATTTCTGAAACAACTGATGCTGTCATTCTTCCTGGGTGGTTAGTCTCATTAATTTCTTTCAAACACACAGAGACACTTTCTGTCCCAGCAACAAGCAGATGCTCCTGGCAGGAGGTGACCTTTGTCCGCTACCAGACGGTCTGGACACACTCACAAAGGGATATAGAGACTCAAAGCCTGCTCAAAGTCAGAATAAAAGTCATGTAAAGTTACAGAATAACTAGTTAAATAGAAACGGCAGAAATAACTACCATGAAAACACCTTCCTCAGCTTCCTCTCAGACTCCAGCCTCGCTCGTCACATCCACTGCAGCTCTCTTCTTCCAAATGCTAATTCACCTCACAACACTGCCTCAAGCTCAAAATGTAACGTAATGTAAAATTCTCATATCAGCAGTATACGAATGTTGCTATGAAAAGATTTCAAACACCTTTTGTGGAGTTTGTAACTTGTTAAACATTACAAGTCTGTTCTGCATAACAGAAGAATCAGCCCCGGGACACACACACGACTGGCTGAGGTGATCAAATGCCAATGAAAATCAGAGACTTGTTTCTGTGTGTGATGATGCTCTGTAATCTGGCCTTTCGAGCTGTTGCGGTCTAAATAGCGGTGCAGTTAAGCTGAACAGTTGCGCATTTTGAAAATTTAGCACAGATGTAGATTTATATGTTATGAAAAGCTGCAAATTTGGCCCCTGAGGACGTGGCAACCATTTTTAAAAAGGGTCGCTAAATAGGCGCTACATATTCCTAAATGTTGCAGAAAACTGATTTTATGACTCTTGATGATTTCCAAGGTGTGATCAAGCTGCTTAGATCAGATGTCAGAAGATCACAGACATGTTTTTTCCCCCTCTTTATTTTTTAAGGGTACTTTTTAAAAGCTTTGAACCTGAGAAAAATGTGAAAACCAATTAAAAGGAGCATGGTTACTAAATGCTCAATAAATCCATCTACTGATCGTGAAATCTGTTCAATCCTGAACTTTATCTGGTGATATCTCTGTCAATTTTACTGCTAATGAAAAGCTGAAGATCTTGCGGTTTTAATGGTGTATTGGTTTTCATTCTGTCATGAAGGCAAGGGGGTGAAGTTTGACCCTGAAGTGACCATGCTCATTTTATCAGGTTTTCACGTTTTTAGCTGCCCCACTAAAATGAGAGGAAGAGGGAAGTGGAAAGATGGGGTGGTTGACAACACAGGAAGTACGAGAGTATTAATGCAAAAACAAAAAAACATTGCTGTAAGAAGGTTGAGGGAATGTGTTAATGTATATGTACAGCAGTTACATGCATAAATATTAAACTGGGGAATTGGACAATAGAACAGCCCTGAGTGAGAGGCAGTTGTGTATAAGATTTAAAGTCATAGCTAGTCAGTGAGATCTGGGAGAAAGGCAATTCGTATGTGTGATGGAGAGAGAGAGAGAGAGAGAGAGAGAGAGAGAGCGGGAGGGTCTCAGGGTGAACGAGTGATGCTTCTGTTCATTAGCAGTCCTTCCTTATAGCCGGATAGTTACAGGATAATCATGTCTGCTTGGTGGCGGTGTGTCCTTGACTGTCATTGGCGGGACTCTGCTGGGCCTTGTCTCTATTCCAGACTGTGTGTTTGTGTGTGTGTGTGTGTGTGTGTGTGTGTGTGTGTGTGTGTGTGTGTGTGTGTGTGTGTGTGTGTGTGTGTGTGTGTTTGCATGAAAGTCTTTCAAAACTTTAATTAAACGACTAAGCCACACACATTGGTGCCAAAAAACTGAGGGGCTGCAATGCTTGTGCTCTTCCAAATGAACAACATGTAATTCCCTTCCTTCCCAATCAGACTATTGTTGGACGCATTTCCAATCCTCTGGGAATTTTGATGTATAACGGAGACAATAGAAACAGCAACGAGTGCCAGATACTGCTTTAAATATATATTTTAATGGCATTTATTGGCACAAAAGGAATTACCAAGGAAACACAACAATGGTTGCAGCTACATGCACCGAGTCCCATTTCTACCAGGGTGCCTTGCTGTTTTTCCGTATTGATACCATCCATTGATTACTCTGCTTCAACGGAGTTGGAGTGATTTTGCAACTCCACAGTATTGGGTTGACTGGCTGCTTTACTCAAGGGTATTTTGGAGACTTCTGCAGCACTGTGATCGATGATATTTTCCACACAGCTGCATAACAGCTACTGTTTTTACATGTGATCACAAGCTGTTGTTTTTTTAATTCTCGAAATGAAGATGGATTCTCTGTGTAGTCAATTCAGGAAGCTGTTCTCCGTTCGTAGCTATACCTACGGAAGGTAAATGCACTGTAAATCTTATACAGTATATCCCATGTAAGATATCTCATATGTAATCCACGTAATCGTGAACAAGGAAGTATAAACAGTGAAAAACGCCGTGTAGGGAGGAGGTCGGGGTGGATGGGTAAAACAACAACGGACTTTCGCCCAGGAGAATGGTGTTCGTGCCTCGTTTGAAACCAGAAGTCAACACTGATTTTAACGTGTTGCTGGACATTTGTAGGAAAATGCACGAAAAATTAGGAACTTGAAGATATTAAAACGTCTGTATGAGGATACGTTGAATTCAGCATAGAGAGACACAGATATAAACTATATCAGGTAGCTTTAGATAATGCACAACTCGAAGGCTGAATTGAAGAACAGACTGTATAATTATTAGGAGGACTTCAGACTGTTTTAGTGTCAGATAGAATATAATAAAAGCAAGTTTTACGATTCAAATAACTGTGACAAAACTGTAAAATCAACTACAGATGAAAACAATTTCAGACTATAGTGAATGTACCATTTTCTGACTTTAACCTGTCACAAGAACCCAAAACATAGTAAAAAGTTTGAAATGACTACTAACAGTTAAATTGTCTATTTGTACACGGTAAAGTTTATCAGCCTATTTTATCTGTAGCTTGGGATTATATAAGATAATTATTATTACTGTCAATGTGTACTTTTTATTATTTATTTTATTTTTGTTATCTTTTTTTTAATTAATTTATTTTAACTTTGTTTTTTGTTCTTTATCCTTTTTGCATCGGCAATTGGTGAGGGTTGGTTGGGAGGGCGCTTTAGGGAAAAATACCAAAATATGGAGGGATAATAATTTACATTTGTGCTCTATTTGTATGTTTCTGTACACCTGTTGTTACTCCCAATAAATTATTACGGAAAAAACCCAAACAAATGAATATTCAAATCCCAAAATTGAAAATCCAGTAATCGAGTAATCGAGTAATGAGTAATCAAGTACAGCCCTATTAAAATGCAATGTTTAACTGTATTTTAGATCTTCAGTTAACACAATTCAATGTTTTTTTTCAGGATCTGCCAACACCAGGCTAATCTATTTGAGAAAGGCAGCCGCAGTGCAGACCCCACATGCGTGACCATATCGTCCTGACCGTATCATTCATTCCTGTTTCTATCTGAACAGAGAACTGATTTGGAAGTGAGGCCTGATGAGTGTCACCTGCACTAATGGGCCCTGTCACTCACAATCACAGGCCAAATGGCTCAGCCATTAATAAATTAGATAAAGGTGCTGCTTGGATTATCTGTCTCTGTTGTTCGTCTGTTCTCTCTCTTTGTCTACCTTTTATCTTCTCTTTGTTTTCTCTGTTCTGTTTCCCTTTCGTCTCTCTTCAGACTCTGCATTCCTTCTGCTGCTCTTATCTCTTTCCAAGCTCTCGTTCCTTCACGTCCATCAATCTATAAATGTTTTCCTTGTGTCATTCTTCTTCTTTCTACTGTCATCACACACACTCAGCATGCTTGCTTCCCATAATAAACTTCTTTAGATGTACTCAAAGTCAATATACTATCAATATAATAAACAATGAAGCAATGAATACCAATTGATTTCTGCTTTAGGCTACATGTGCTACAGCTAGTTAACCCACATGCAATAGTCCTCCTACAGGCCATGGTAGAAATGCTACTGTACTCATTTTACTGTAATATGCAGTAGTCTATTACTATATATATGTTGCTATAGCAAGATACTTGTGATATTTTGTATACCACTCTGCTCTAAATGTCTTACTAGCAGAAAGCAAAAAAGCAAAAAGTATTTCACACGTTTGTACCTGTACAACCGGCGTGACAATAAACATCTTGAATCTTGAATCTAGTCTCAGTGTTACACTCCACCCTCCAACACTATACTATACCCATTAACACAATGTATCCTGAACAGGATCCAATTCATGCAGAAATTAATAATAATATTTACTGTTTTTCTTTCACCAAATTGCAAATTTTTGTACCGTGATACTAAATCACGGCTTTGGCAGTCAAACCAGTTGGTTTGGGAAAAAGTCAAGCCGACTGATACACAGTGGAACAAACTTGTTACTACTATCTGGGTTGCAAATATTACATGCCATGGTAATAGGTTTACAACTGACATGATGTGTTTTGCACCTGAATGCAACCATTATAATATTAAAATCAGATTGTCTTATGAATGCTAATAAAGAGGAGAGACTGAATCATCACACTATGTGAAATGAGGCTTCTGTGATGTTCACATGTTCATTTCAAAACCCAAATATGTGTAATTCTGTGAGTACAAATCTCCCCAAATCCTCAGAAATATTTTGAAGCTATATTTGTACATTACATATTCTAATGATGTGTAATTGTTGCTGTAGGAAAGTCCACAAAAGATGGAACACTAACTTTAGCTCTCCATACTTCTGTATGACATATGATGACTGCGGTCTCAAATGAAATTTCAAAAAGCCTTTAAACGTGGCAGCTGAGAAAAGGTCTGGGTCATTAGCAGACATCCCAGAAGAAGGACACACTGCCAGCCCCGTCCTCTGATCACCAGAAAAACGGTAAATCTAAAAAGACAGCTTGTCAAAATGTGCCATCACATCACATCATACCAGATGGTTCACAATGTGGCATCACATATCGCAAGGTTTCCATGGCTGTCAGCGGGGCTATCAGTCAGACGTGTTGGCTTTTAATGTGGCCAGAAAGTTTACCGTGTTGGTTTGGGATTGTCCAAACGTCACATGCCTGCAGGCGTTCACACATGCTGCTCCACGTATGCCGAAAGCATATAACATATGCAGAAATACACAGAACTGGTTGGTCAACCTCTACAAATCATACAGTCTTTGCTCCCATCTGCAAAAGAGATCTGACAGAAGTGGAATTCATTACAGTGCGCTTCTTAGATTCTTAGACATTAATAATTTAATCGATGCAACAAGATCAATAGTCTTGCTATTCATCCTGCTAACTTTGAAAACTTGGCATAAGATAAATTTATATAATCCCTGGCCTGATTTTCAGTTCATCTATAAGAGAAAAAATACTGATAACAATCCATCTATCCTTTTTCGAGTTGCTTATCTTGATCAGGGTCACAGTGGCGACAAGAGAGAGCAGAGCCTCAACACCTCAGCAACATCCCCCGGCTACTCATGGGGATTCCCCAAACATACCTGCTGGGATAGTAGTCTAATCAGCAAGTTCTACATCTGCCCCAGTTCAGCCTGGAAACCCTTCAAACTAAAAACGACATAACGTCTAATTATCTAATACGTATATTACTAATTGTTACATGTAGGACAGAGCAGACCTGTCTCTGCCTTCAGCCATGTTTTAATCACACTTATAGTCAAAGATATTGATGCAAACTAAACCAACATGTCCTCCAAACTTAAAAATAAAATAGGTGGTTTTTCATTGTTCATATACTAAAGATATTCATGGCTTTTATTTTGATCTTCCACTGCTATGATTAAGATTCATTCAGGTTTAAGCAACAACTTTTTGGTTAAAGGTACAGTACGTAACGTTTGGCAGCATCTAGCGGCGAGGTTGCAGATTGCAACCTCGCCGCTAGATGCCGCCAAACGTTACATACCTTGCCCGTATGCCAAGCGTGTAGGAGAACTACGGCGGCCGACGTGAAAACGCGAATGGCTCTCTCTAGTTGTGTTAAGAGCGCAGGTCATTTGGAGAATAGTAGAGTGTGTGTATGTGGGAAGTGAGTGGTGAAGCACGAGAGAGAGAGCGGCGCAGAATGTGTGTTATGGTGTGAGTGAACAAGTGAGCTAGTGGAACAGAAGACAGAGTTAGTTAAGCTCTGAGAATATCAAGTGAATGTACAGTGGAAGTTGCAGTTTGTGCAGAAATAAATGCTGCAGCTCCTCAAGACCATCAGAAGTTTCCTGTGTCTTAACCAGCGGCTGAGTGGAGTAACGATCGGGAGCGAGTAACGTTACCGACTCTGGCACCAAACAGGAAAAGTTAACACAGTGGTTTGTCCTTTCTGGGCTACTGTAGAAACATCGCGATGGGCTTCGTGAAGAGAGGAGCCGCTCCCTATGTAGATATAAACGGCTCATTCTAAGGTAACGAAAACTGTTAATTTTACATGATTATACACTAAAGAAAACATACTTATTAAGATTATATTCCATTTCACACTGGCCCTTTAAGGATACGGAAAGATTGTGGTCATCATGGTTAAAAGAAACCGACTGACAGGAAACAGGATGCGAAAAGTCATCTCTCATGTCAAACGCACACACTTTGTAAGCCTAACCACCAACCATAACCTCCTCTCTAAGAGGGTTTGAGGTGCCATAACAACATCAGTGATGTGGCATCAAGTGATGCTGCAGACAGGATATCAACATTTAGTGGTGGAGGAATGCAGCTGCTCAGTGTGATTTACAGATACTGTAGATAAATTCTGCATGAAGCGACACTGCGATATGAACCATTTGCATCATAACACTGCTGACTGAGAAGGACAACACTACCCAATGCATACTGCATGAACAAAAGCATGAATACATTATACACAAACTGATGTTGACCTTTTAAACAAACTTCCACTAACTCAGTGAGTTGAAAGAGCCACAGGAAGGCGTGTTGGTAGTCATCATGAGGAAGTGTTCATGTTGCAGTGACAGGGATGTTGCCTCTGCTTCGCAGTCTGCAGTGCGGCTTGGCTGGTTGATTTTCACATCGTGCTCTTGCACAAACAACAGCAAACATGCCCTTTGTACTCTCTCTGTTTTCTTGCTGGTTCCCTTTTTAATCCCCTTTTTTCTTTGTTCTTTGTTTCAACTTTCACCGTTATTGTTCTCTCCTGTCTCGATTCCCCCCCACCGCCCCATTCTGCATCACTTCCCCCCCATCACAGTTTTTTAATCAGACCATGAAATGACTGCCGAGACTCATCACTGTTCATCTGAAGTGCTAATGTGGAAGGAGGGAGAAGAGGCGGATGGAAGAGATGCAAAGGAGAGGGAGAGCAAGATGTAGACAAGCAAGAGGGGTAAGAGAGAGGACATGAAGCAATGCATGAAAGAGAATTCTAGAAAAAGATGAGAGACGAACAAACGTACAAGCAGCAGAGTGCTGGGGAGTGATGGGTAATAAATAAAAGCAAGAGATGTGCTCTAAACAAGAGTATATATGAAACAGATGATGGGGGGGGCATGAAAAAGAGGGATGAGGGTGACATGATGACATTTTTTTGGGGCTTACATCTGACCTGCAAACTCCACTTCTGCAGCCGCAAGAACACACACAAACAAAACGGTCTCGATGAAAACCCAGGGAGGATGTGTGTTCACTGAGATCACAGAGATCAAACGAAACAAGCAGGAGATGAAGAAAACACACAGAGAAAGAGCAGACGAGCTTTGTCAGGACAGCAGATTAGAGGAAGAGAGCTCAGATGATTCCTGACCTGCTAGAAACCCTAAGGAGAAAGAAGTAACATCTCTCCATGCGAGGACAAAATGAGGCGTAAATTATTGATTATTTTTCTGCAGCGGCTCGGCAAATCTGGGCCACCGTACAGATTCCACATATTTTCAGGATTCTTTAAGGTTCCCTGCTGGTTAAGGTCTGGTGTATGTAGGGTATGTAGCACTTGGGCTTAGTATCTTCATATAATATCTTCATTATTTTAGTCTGACATCCCCTGGGGATGTCAGACTAAAATAATGAAGATATTTTTCCAAAACAGCACACAGACAAAGTTACAGATGTGTTTTTAAGTTGTCCGTCTCAAGCATGTCTGGCGTAAGAAATACGCTCCTATTTTAATGAATACAGCTCTCTACACAGGCTGCGGTAACGCCTGAACACATTCTCTGCTAACGTTCTGCTCACTCATACGCCTCCTGTATAGACATGGCGTCAGCAACTAGTTGGTGAACAAAGTGGAGCGCTTAACAGCTAAAGAGCCAGTTACTTCCCTCAGGAGTTGTTGGAGACCAAAAACAGAGCTAAAGGGACTCAACATTGGACTTAATGTAGGTAGCCAGAGACATGACTCCAAATGAATGCTAATGTTGCTCCGTATCAGCTGGATATGTAAACTGCTTGCTAACAGGTTCGCAACTTTATAAGGTGGTAATACGCCAGTGGTTGTGTTCACAGCTTGTTCCAAAGTCCCCGCAGGACCAAAAATCAGTTGCTTTTTATAAAATATGGTTAAATCGGTTGTTCACCATCAGTCACATTTGAGTCCCAAAATGTTCTGAGGGATTCACATGGAGGAGCATTTGTCTGTGCACATTACATTAGATTAGATTCAACTTCATTGTCGTTGCACATAGCACAAGTACAAGTACAACGGAATGCAGTTTTGCATCTAACCAGAGTGCAAACTAGTAAAGTGCTGATTAAGACAATATATGCAAATGAGGATATATGTGGTGTATGTACAGTACATAGTAGGCATATACGTATATGCAGGTTGTAGTTAAGGTACAAAGGATCAACGTGTTATATTCTTATGAACAAGAGCATATCTATAAGTTGCATACTAATGATATATTGATCAAACCTTTTTGTATATCAGTATTAAAAAGAATAAATGGTATATACAGGTGGAGTTACATAGCGAGGACAATATATCCACAGACAGCTGCTTTTAATATCATCAAGAATGTTTGACTGATTTAAATAGATATTATGTCAGATATTAATTTCCTGTCTTTTACTCAAGCCTATAAAATGTATTGTTTACAGCCTCCTCCCACTCTTTCTCCTATTGATCATGCTATTGCTGTCTTTGTTACTCTGGAGCTGAACATCTAGGCCAACACACGCACACACACACACACACACAGGATGTATGTATCCTACCAGGTGCTCAGCGCACCAGTTCAATCTGTCTTTGCTACGTGCCAAAATTCATTTCAGCACCTGCTTTGGCCATGCTGTGTCTTTCCCTAATATACCTTACCTTACTAATATTTGTGTGTGTGTGTGTTTTCAAGTGTGTGTGAACCTAAGCAGCAGGAGAGAGCAAGCTAATAAATCCTCTCCTACAACGTCTTGCAATAATGAGACACTTCTCACCTTTCCTCACACACACACAAACACGCACACACCTCTGCAAAGCGACCCCGGGGAGTTCTGGGATTCCTCCCTCTCCTCGCTATGGCAACACAACTCTCCTCCTGAACATTTTTTCCCACAACTGGACACCCCGGCACTCAAATAACTGAGCTTCTATGGATCGTAAATCTAATTAGGAAAAATGTGCACCATATCTTCATCCAGCTAAAGAGAGAGAAGTCCTCTCTAATGTGAAAATGAGATAAGGAGACGTTTACAAAAGACCTCCAGTAGACTGAGGAGATGTTAATCAGTGAGAAGGTTAAATAGCAGTTATTAGTTTCACATTATCTCTATCCACCACAAGAGAAAAACTCCTTCCAACAGGAAAATGAGATAAGCTCTGCACAGACACAGAGGAACAGAGGAAGTACCTGCAGATTACACTCTGTTTTTCTGTGGAAACCAATACTGTAGCATCGACTGGCTGCAGCTTCCAGTGAGTTTAAATGCAGCGGCTGCTTCCTCATGCAGTGGTTTAGAGCTTACAGAGTATTTCATCCAAGGAAAAGACACACACTCCCTGTAAACAACCATCTATGCTGCTCAACACGATAGAGTCGATGTTACAACAGATCAATTATGTATACAGACCGGCCAAGTTGCTCTCATATCAGCAGCTGTAAGCAGACCTATTATCACTTCAAACAGCACTGAAACAAGGTGAAATCAAATGGAGCAAAAGTATCTATGTGCCGTATATAAAATATTTACCTACTAGCTATCTAATCTTTTTAATTTTAGCCTTCTGAAAAGATCTCTTGAACATTATCCTCACTGTCAGCAATGTCATTAACTTCATTGTAATCAGAAGCAGCAGCATCATCTCCATTAACCATCCGTTACTGTGAGTTATGACTGTTGAACTCTTGAGCTCATCACATACCATATTGTTTAGTTTCTCATTCTGTTTATACTTTCGATCTTTATACTTTTCATACATATTTAATTAGCGTTATTACACAGCTTTGTTGAATACTCAATCATGGCATTATAAAGTCCCGTATTTTTTTTACGGCAGACGGCTGCTATGGACGCAGTTCTGATGTCGGACGCCCGAGGACCATTTTTGTGTCAAATTATTGATTTCTTGAGTAAGTAGCCATGTAATAAGCGAGATAATGTACAACGAGCTGGTCATTGTTGCGAAATAAACCCCGACAGGGAGGGGTGGACCCCTGTATCGCCATGTCAGGGTTTATTTCGCAACAATGTCCAACTCGCTGTACTGTACATTATCCCTTACTTTATGGTGGGAGCCTGAGACTTAAGAGTTTCATTGTCAACGACTGCTTCTCTGTTATTGTTGTGCATATGATAAATAAAGAACTTGTAGTAGGCAATGATAAAATCCTCCATCACAGTATAACATGTCATCATTTATCCTCAGTCTGTCTCTAGTCAAGTGTTGTCTGTTGGGCTTGAGTTTGCCATGTTATGATTTGAGCATACTTTTATGGTAAATGCAGTACCTGTGAGGGTTTCTGGACAAAATGTATCATTGTTTTGTGTTGTTAATTGATTTCCAATAATAAATATATACATATATTTGCTTAAAGCAGCATATTTGCCCACTCCCATGGTGATAAGAGTATTAAATACTTGAAAAATCTCCTTTTAAGGTACATTTCCAAAAGAAAATGTGCTAAATGTCCTAAATGTGCTATTAATTTATGATTAATCATCAATAAATATTTGACTCGATTGACAGCCCTATTTAAAACACAATGCATTTTTATTCAAACACACGACTAAACCCATAACTGCAACACCTACCTGTCATTGTGTGGAGAAAATGATAAACAGTGAAAAGAAATCCCCTCTTCCTGGAATAGAAAATGGTGCGACTGCTACTAGAAAATCTTTTATACGCCGCGTTTCAAAGGGAAGTGCACAAATGAGACAGCATTTTCTAAAAAAAAAGAGAAGTGCTTTGTATTGCCCGTGAAAGACGCAGTAGGCAGCGACCGTATTGCATTTCACCCAGTGTGAATATTTTAAGAGCACTTCTCTATTGGTACAATGTAATGTTACACTGTGCCAACGGCAGTAAAATGACTCTTGAAACCTGTGGAGTCAAGTTAAAAGACAAACAATCTGAAGCTAAAATAGTGATGCAAACTGTTGCACAGAATAATCTGCTACAGTTATTTCTCTACTATGAAGTTGAGCTGACGTCTATTTGACTTCGTTGCTATGCAAAGTAGTGGTATTGTAGAAAGAATCGAATTTCCCAAAGGACAGTCCCAGGAATTTATGAAATATGTGTCACATGTGACACCTAGGGACCTCAGTTAGACTGTAACGAGCCAATTATCTCAGCGTATACGGACGTCAGTAGGAGTCAAACAAAAGACTGTGTGGCAATTAGACCAAATTACTACATTTGTAAAAAGTTTCCATCTGTAAAACCTTAAATATAAATTGGAAATCTTTTAAATTCTTGTGAAGTTTTCACAGCAGACAATAAACCTTTATGTTTAACTTCTTTAACTGTTCCTTAAATGCCAAAATAATACATTTAGATGAACAAATCAGTTTATAGAAATGTACCTCATCAATGACTCATCTGGGATTTTTATATCCTGTTAACATACAATTAAGTGTGTAAATGATCTTCTACTGTCTTCTACTGTACATCTGCAGTTGCACACTGCCACCAAGTGGACAGAATAGTGAAGTACAAGCTGCATTCACTGATTTTACTGCAGCATTGTTGCTGCTATAGTTGTGACTCATTAGGGCTGTTACATTTTTGTAAAATGGATCAAACACACAGTCCACAAGACACAGTGTAACTGGTCTTAAATTGAAAAATTGAGGATGAACATTTGGCACATTTTCTTCTACTTATTTGCACATGTATTACTGAAAACTATAGTTTACTCCACCTGTGTCGAAAAACATAAAGATTAAACAAAGAATTCATAAATAATGACATACCTTTTTTCATTATGGTAGGAATTCGGACTAGTGTCAAACCATTATATATTTTACCTACAACTTCTAAACTGCGGTATAACCCACAGACTACAGGAATTCTGGGACAACAACTGCCCACATGTGCACAACTGGACTGTAAAACTAATACAGAGGGAGTCACGGGGAAGCTGTACTGTTTCAAGTACGTTGTTTCTGTCTGTACCATAATTAACCTGCCGCTCACTTCATGTGCTGCAGTGCTGATATTAATCTAGATGTACTGTATATCCAGCATGACATGCAAAATTAAGTGTGTCAAAGACTGACAGTTGAGTCATTGGGGTGATAAATTCCAGCTAAATTAGACACTTATTAAATGATACATGCACACACACACACACACACACACACACACACACACACACTTGAAAAACTTACCCAATAGGAACTCATGGCTTTCTTATTTGGCCCTTTGATGAACCGTGGCCCACTTTTCTTTTTAAGGATGCCACCATAACCTGCAAAGAATAAAAGCATGCATGACTCATCTCAGTCTGTGTGAGATTCTGCAGAGCAATGACTTCCTATCCAAGCTGCTAAAAGTGAAGGTGCTGCTAAATACAAAACATATTTGTTGAGACAAACAACTGTATATTGTGTGTTGTACCTTGGTTCGGGATAATGCACTGGCATGCTCGTCTTTTATTTACTTTCAACATAGCAAATTTAAAAAAGGGAAGAAAATGGAAAATGTAGCTTTCATTTTCAACAAAACAATGTTCCGCAAACCTTTCAAAAGCCTCAACAACAAGACTCTCTTGTGTGGTTTAGAGAAGTAGCTTCTCTGAAGTTCCCAAGCCACTTCAAAAACAGCGGGTCAATATCGGGACGAAAACACAAACACTCCCTGTGATAAAACTTGTAGGAGAGAGCAGATAAGTGGTGTAATTTATGAAACCCATCTATTATTTATGAACCCGAATACATTGAGAGACACATGAAAACATTTGTGAGGTGGCACCAAGGGGACGGCTTACAGAGTTGACATGAGGTAAAAGACTTCATCCAGCAGAATGCACAATAAACTGATATATGGAATGGAAACTTTCCCTTAAAACTCTAATAACTATTTTTTTTGGTCACTTGAGGGCAGAGGGAACGAGGCAAAAGAGAACATGGCTCATATCCCCCCGCTCACTGCTTGACCCCTGCTAAAGTAGGGCCAAAGGTTTTACCCTTTTGGAACTAATGGAAATAGACTATTGAGCACAATCTAGCTTGTTATTAGCTCACTTTCCTCAAGTCCAGGGTGCCCAATTATGGGCACCTTGGACTTCTAACCCCCAAAGGGCACAACTAGACCACACTGTCAACCATCAAACCAAATTTGAAGTTCCTAAGTTAAATAGTTTCCGAATTCTGCTCCTTAAAATAAAGTGTGACACGTGGACGGACGGAAGGACGGATGGACAGAAGGACAAGTGGAGCGCTATATACCCCCGACTTCGTTGTCGCGGGGGTAAAACAAGTGAACACAACATTAACATCACCCTGGGGCTGCATAATTAATCAAATATTAATCGCGATCACAATTTTGGCTCCCCACAAATTAAATGACCATGATCGCCTGCGATATTGACTTTTAAAACGTGTGCTCCGCTCATAGAAAACCGCTGAATAAATCAAGTACTTCCTAAACTAACAGCTAGAGATGCACCGTCAATCAGCCGTCGGTCGAAACCGGCTGGTTTTGAGCAGTCTCATGTATACACATGAACAGTAAATTGTAGGCCGGATAGCTAAGCAGTGAGCTGAAACTGTCTATAAAGCTCAGTAAAGCCGAGGAAAGCAGCAGATTCGGGTGATAATTCTCTGTAAGTTCACCACGACAAGCAACATTTGATACATTGCTATTATAAAAATATCAATTACAGCCTCTTTAAATGTACTTATAATACAATAACCAATTCACCTATACATGATGCCGTTATAAGGGATAATCTACATTGGGGTTTCACGATGATCTACCGTACTTTTGGTGTAAAGGAAGTCTAATGGACGTCACATTCTGTGTAGCTCCTTAACTAAGATCATTAACCAACACTCGAGTGTTAAATGAACATTATTAATGCCAGGTCAACTCGATACCACTCAACAATGCAGAAACCCAATTTGTTGAGCTCTAACTCAGAGGCAGGACCCCGGCTCTGTCCCTTCCTGTGTCCTGGTTGGCCTGGGTCCACTGGACCTGACCTGGTTTTACAGAGACTCTCAGTCTGGCAGAATACAAAGAGAACAGAACCCGGAGAGAAAATATGATGAGTTGGCATAAATTATACTTTATTCCACTTGGTTGAGCAGGGTAGCATTATTAGGGCTTCACTAGAGCCACATAGTATGCATCCATCATACTCTGAGCTGACCATTCAGCTGATTGCAGAAGTGTCTCCTGATTGTTGTTGTAAAACACATAAAAAAAGGGAAATACTAACTTATACACTGGCCATCCGCCAGAGTACATCAGTGAACTTTTAACTCCTCACTGTCCAAAAAGGCCTTTCAGATCTGCTGGTTTAAGATCTGCGAGCTGTTCCAGAGTCCAGATTAATGTCAAAGGGTGATCAAGCGTTTGCTGTACCGGCACCTCAGCTTTGGAACCGTCTTCCAGTTAATATACAACCTGCTGACACTGTTTCTCCTTTTAAATCCTGTCTTAAAATACATTTTGCTTGTTTTTTCATCTAACAACTTGTCTTATTTGTTTACATAATACAGCTGTGTTGCACACCCACCTGCTTTTAAGTTTATTTTAATGCTTTCACTTGTTCTACCTTTTGGATGATTTATTTGTGACTTCCTTTTATATCGTCTTTTAGCTGGGTGCTTGTATTTCGCTGTCCTTGAGTTTTCTTTTGTATTTTATCTCTTTTTATGCAGTCTATGGAGAAGCACTTTGCGCTCACAGCTTGAAAAGTGCTACACAAATACAATTATTATTATTATGTACATAAACAAGTTTGTTATCAGTCAGTATGCTCCAGGAATGCCTGCAGGTAGCTGAATGGATATGACAGTAACACCACATTACAGTAAAAGGTTGGTTTCATTCCATTTAGAAAAACAAACAAACACACTAGCTCTCTAACCTCTAGTGATATCCAGCCCTGCAGACAGTTTTGGATTAATATACCCAGTGTTTTAAACATCTGTCTCTGAGATTTCTGCCTCCACGCCAAAATAATATGGGTGACACGGGGGTTTGAACGTAACCATTGGTTTTACTATTATATCTGTATTATATGTGGAGGTTTGGTTCAGATTACATATCATCCTCACATAAAGGCATCAATCGCAAACAAGAGAATGTATTTAAACAACAATAAAGAAATGCTGAAATTGTTCTGCTGAGTAGTGTAGCAAAAAGACATTTTGATTATTGTAGGACTTTGAGTTAATGGAAATAGAAATGTAGCCTGTGCTAAATTATTCCCAAGGCTACTGTAAAAGGGAGAAAGTCACAGTGTGTTCTCTAAACCAACACACGAGCTGCCCTTGAAACTATTAATTCTCACACACAGACAATGTTATTCCGTCAGGATGTCATTCTGACCTTTCATGGAGAGGACACTGCGGCAGAAGTCTTTGAAGTTGATCCTCCCGTGAGTGTCGGGGTACAGACATTGGGCCAACTTCATCACCTGTGGAAATGTACGGAGAAAACATGACGCTATCAGAGCACATCAAACATATTTCTTTCTTTTTTTTGTGAACAATTTTTTAGTAGTTCATGTTGACAGAAGAGAACCTGCATACATATACAGATGTAGGTCACACATTGTACATACATAGTACACATGACCTAAATCCATATACTTATGTGCATGTATGCATACACACTTACACATGCACATATGCATGCACTTAGGTATGCGCATAATGCACGCACATACTCACAGACACACAGAGTGAGGACCGTTGAAGACAACATTATCCATACATTTGAGAGATTATTTTGTTGCATGTAAAAGGTTTTTTTGTAGAAAAACACTTGCCATTGCAGTAAAAGGTTTGATTAATAACAGTGATGGCTGCGTTTCATTTAGGTGTATCACTGAACCGAGTCATGGTGTTATTAGTTACACCTGTGCTTTCCTTGCTACGCCGACTCAAAATATGTGCTGTGAAAAAATCTATTACCTAGAGCCACTTCAATATGAATTTGCGTGTGTTAATGCAGGTCTGTGCCTCCCACTGCCGCGTTAAACCAGTCGGGTTCTGAGATTGACAGGTGGCTGGTAAGTACAAACCAATTATAAGTACATGACTCATCCTCACTTTCAACATTGCACTAAGGTTCTTTCCAGAGATGAATAATGCTGCAGAATGTTTGCTGTCACCAACCATATTAAGTACAGTGATAGTCATACTCTCTCATGTTGCATATATACTCTTTTCATTATAATGCAAACACTGTGGTCTTTCAAATGCAGAGCTACACTATGCAGTCGATGCTGTATAATAATTCATGCCCCTCAAAGAACTGACCTCCAGAAACTTTGCTTTCAAAAAGTTAAAGACACACATTTGAATTCTCCTCCAGAGCATCTACTATGACAAGTCAAGCAAAAAAGGTCACATGGGATGTTGATGTGTAATAACCCCGTAGCATTATAACCCCAACAATAAAGTTATTTACTGCCTTTATCTTGAAAACAAAACCATGTTTATTGCACAGCACAATGCTGCGTTGTTTGTTTGGCCAAACATATCATTATTGATGGTTTTGATATTCTTAGAGCCTAAGGAGTATTGAGTGTTTGTCTGGATAATGACAATAGAGGAAAAGCAGTAGAGTCATTAAAATCAACATGGTTTATCATCTTGGCAAATTCATGTCAGTCTGCCTATTACATTAGGAGTTATGGTGGTGCAGAGATGTCTGAAATGGACAGGACTCAACCGCTAGGCACCCATTACACTGATATTTTCTTGAAAAGTGGAGATTTTGTCCTAATGTGATGGCTGCACCTGCTGCCCCATAGCTGATTAAATGTCAGTAACCCTCCTGCACACACTTTCTGTAGTTTACACTTGATAGATCATTTCTCCACCATTGAGTTTTGTTGACCTTTTGACCTCATGCACATTACACACATCAGCAAACTGATAAATGCTGACACATTGCTTTTGTTTCATACATCATACTCCATTTATTTAGTATTGACAGTACATTGGTTTCTATTTGTACGGCACGCATTTAGCTAAAAAGGGGACGTATCATGAAAAACTCACTTTTTCAGTGCTTGTGCTCATACATTTGGGTATCTACCAACCCACAAACTGTGAAATAAGACAACCTAGTTCCTAGATCAGAAAACAATTGATTCAACAAGCCATTCAGATTTGGCTCCCATTCCTATGTCACATGCAGGCTCATTAAAATACATCACCCACGGCTTGAGAACTACCTTTACAAAAGTGCGCCATATTTTTCTTGAAAGCCAATCAGAGCAGACGGGGCTTTTTCGGGAGGGGATCTTAAAGAGACAGGTGCTAAAACGGAGTGTTTCAGACAGAGGGTGAATACAGGTATATTCAGACAGACAGTATGAGAAAAATAATGTTCTTTTTTAACATTAAAGCCGGTAAACATGCTGTAGTATAAACCCCAAAATGCAAGTATGAATCTGAAAACTAGCATGCTATGTCCCCTTTAAAGGATAGCAAAGTCTGCTTGATTTGTCATGTCACAGTTTACTCTTCCTGTGCAGTCACATGCACACACAGTGAAGATATTCAGCTCCAAATAATGGTGATTTGTTTGAATAAGAGGCAGAATAACAATAAGAGGCTTGAGCAATGTGATGAATTTAAGTGGCACCTTAATTTGCACCCACAGCACACTGACTTGTGGCAGCCTCACCCTGTGTATATGTGACACACATAACTATGACTCAGGTCGATACTAAATTACATCTGCAATCTTGAAACTCATAATTGGCCCTTTAATGTCACCCCATGCTGTGACTCCGTGTATTAGCTAAAGGAGTGTATGCAGAGACAAAAAATGGTGTTTTTAGAACATTAAAGCATGTAAAAAGCATGTTCTAGTAGAAACCCAAGATACAAGTATAGACCTGGAAATGAGCATGATATGACCCCTTTAATTACTGAAATATTTATAATAATAGACTAATTGTCCTGTTTTGTTTTATTTGTATGTTAAGTTAGCAGAGCCTGAATTAAAGGTGCAGTGCGTAGGATTTGGTGGAATCTAGTGGTGTGTGTTTGCAGATTGCAACCAACTGAGTACCCCTTCGCTCACTCCTCCCTTTCCAAGACTGCGGTAACGTGAGCCGCCGAGTGCAAAACCATGGTAACGCCGTTTGCCTCGCTCAGAAGCCATCCTGACCATAGTAACACAACTTTAGGAGCAACGGAAGTCAGACGGCGGCTCACGTTACTGCATTTTCACAAGCGTGTCGGAGAACTACGGTGGCCTATAGGTAACATAAAAACATGACAGGCTCCCTCTAGAGCCAGTGTTTGGTTTGTCCGTTCTGTCTGCTACTGTAGAAGCATGGTGGAGCAACATGGACTCCGTGAAGAGGACCCGCACCCTATGTAGATAAGAAGGGCTCATTCTAAGGTAACGAAAACACAACATTTCCTTGCTTCAGATTATACACTGATGAAAACATAGTTATGAATATTATATTCCATAGATCCCCTGAAATGTTACACAATGTTCCTTTAAGTTATGTTTAGTTTACCTATTTTATGGGCCCAGAACTTAGTTTCTAATTTTGTAAATGGTTTCATTTTTGGATAAATCAAACCCTGTTTTCTTTTTTTGAAAACCCACCTGTGACTCCTCATGCATGCCAGCTCGGTGCCTCACACCTAATTAATAATGACACTTCATGAAAGTTCAAGAAGTAAAAAAAAAAAATCACTACAAAATATTTCTCTAGGAACCATGAATATACAATAATTTACATGGACATTTGGCCAGTAGCTGTATTCTTCCTGTAGACCAATGGAAAAACAGACAGATAAAATGACATCGCCATCCTGAGGCCCTCACTGAGGCAAAACTGTCTCCAATAAAAATAATGATATGTAAATAACTTCTGATCTGAACCAAGACTGAGGGCATTGGGATGTTTTAATAAAAGATTCAAACACACCTCATGTGAAATATCATACATTTGTATAATGAAATGCACAAGTACATGCACACCCTGACTCATGATCCTCCCACATCCACATCATTGAAGAGGGCTGCTGCCTTTAAGCGCTGTGCTCCGCAGCTGAATAATGCATTATTCTCTTTGCGAGTTACCCACAGCCATTTCAAATTCAACAGCATTCATTTTAGCAAAGGTTTGTGACTGAAACGGAAATAACTTCCGGGCTTCTTCCAGGTTAAAAAGAAACAACTTAGTTTGATGCTTCAACTTTGAGAGGTGGAGATAAATAGTGCGGTCTCATAAGAAGAATAGAAAAAAAGTAATTTTCAGTAATTATTTTCTATTAAAATTATTAGGTTATAGTTATTAGGATATATGACACACACATTCCACCCTCGTAACCATTATTCTGGCATCTGGGTCACATGTATAGTGTTGCAGATTAGAGCATTTGCAGTGCATTAAATTGAGGTCACTGGAGTATTTAGATCAATTAATCTACCTATCTATTAATATAATCAATGGACCTGTTCAACAAGGTTGTCAGCCTAGATTATCGCTTATGACTTCTTCAGTTTTGTGAAGGGGAAAGAAAAGAGGTCAGAGGAGAAAACTGTATAGATTACATGAGTGTGTGCACATCGGCACGTGACACGTGTACATCTTGGAGTGTGTCACCTACTGTGTACAATAGTAGGTCAGGTTGTCACAGAGCAGCCGGTGGGATTTGCCAATGTAGGACAATGACATGAGAGGGCAACACATGCAGGAGCTGCTTTATACGGTGCATCAATTAAAAAGAGCAAACTAAACAGAGTAGGTGTATTGTTGTTTTTCTGTATACAATCTTATTTGGGTTACATGATCATAGAATTGTTTTTGTGTAAATTCTGAATTACTTTCAACGCAACAGAGTTAAATCACATAATATAATCCTATTTAAAGGAGCATTATGTAACATTTATGGGGCTCTGTTGGCAGAAATAATTGGCAGGAATATAATATCAAGTATTTTTTATTTAGTGTACAATCACCTGAAAATAATAATCATTGTGTTTTTGTTACCTTAAAATGAGCCGTTTATATCTACATATGGAGCAGGTCCTCTTCACGGACTCGGCCACCATGTTTCTACAGTAGCCCAGAACGAACAAACCAAACGCTGGCTCTAGATTCGTTTTTGCGCGGGCACCGTAGTTCTCCTATACACTTGGCACACGGAACCAGTTTCAGTTGGTCGCAATCTGTTACGTCACCACAATATGTCGCCAAATCCTGCACACTACACCTTTAAGCAATGATTAACAATAATTATTACACGGCTGTGTTGAATATTCAATTCTGATTGGTCAATCACAACGTTCTGCGGTCTGCTATTTCTTTATAGCAGATCGTTGCTATGTATAGCAGACCGTTGTTATGGGAGCACTTCTGATGTTGGACTGTGGCGGACTGTTTCTGTGTCAAATTATTGATTTCTTCAGTAAGTAGATGTGTAATAAGCAGGATAATGTACAGCTAGCCGATCTTGTTGTGAAAGAAACCCCTTCAGGGCAATGAGAGACCCCTCCGCGAGGACAACCCCGACAAGGGGGTTTCTTTCACAACAATGACCAGCTCGCTGTACATTATCCCTTACATAAAAGGCTATACAATGCACTGTACTGTGAAGAGCAAAATGTTTTGCATTATACTGTAGAGGTTCTGCTAACATGTAGGTGCTTGAGTTCTAAATTGCATCCACTTCATTTCCCAGGTCAGTGGAAAGCTTCCCCCAGGAGCTAATCAGTGCCTCTGCAATGTTTCTGCTGATGAGCAACACAACACTGGGGAGCCAATCAAGCACAGTGTTCAATTACCCTGACATGCAGTGAGACACGAGGGACATCCACAGTGACACATGCACTGATGAAATACATCTAATCAGTAATATTCCTTATTCCTTATCCTTATTCGCAAACTCTCACACAGCTCTTTGAGTCAAATAAGTTACAGAGGATGACACTTTCCTCATTGTTCTGCAGGCAGGTCTTTCATAATGAACTATGCTTCAAAAAGGAAATATCCTCAATCTGATGAAACAGCATCCTGATCAAGGCTTACTGGAAAAACTGAAGTGAAAAATGTATTTTACTTTTTAATGGTTTTTAAGCTTACATTACCCAATAATGACAGATACAGATTGTAGTCTTTGTTTTAAGCTTCATAGTCATTCAGTCATAAATATCAACAGGAATAAACCAATACAACCACTTAGCAATGAGTTAATTTAGCATGCTTGAGAAACATCAATTTGCTCAAGAGCCTCTCTGCAGAAGTTACTGAGAAAGAGGAGAGTCCGTCCTGGTTGTTTCCCAAAAACATTCTCAAGAAGAGACTTGAAGGAAGCACAATTTACGTAGCAATCAGTACTCTAAATCCTCTTTGGATTTCCTTTTAACTACAAAATACACTCATACACTAACCATTTTCTAAACTGAAGATCCCGTTCAGGGTTGCAAGAAGCTGGAGCTGTCTCAGCACCATACTCTGCATATAAGAAGTGAACGTAGTCACTGTGACATCACCCATTGGTTTGTGGACTGGCGTTTTGAAGCCTTGAGTTCGGCATTTTGGTCATCTAGGTATTTGGCCTTCGTTATGTTGGTAAGTTGCAACCAGAAGTGACACGAGAGGGTGGAGCTAAGTACAACCGAACGCTGAATAAGACATTTTTAGGCGACCAAAAAGGTTATAATTAACTTTAATGAACAGAAAACACACTCTGGAAGGGTTAAAGTTTTAAGACGAAAACACGGACAACTCCCAGACCGGACAGCGCCGTGGTAG